>JAPSGF010000048.1:3311409-3347015 GCA_035772895.1 Perdix hodgsoniae | reverse complement strand
CTATAGGTGTATCAGTCTATAGGTGTATCAGTCTATAGGTGTATCAGCCAGGGAGGATTACTAGGAAGGGCTATTGATAGCAAAGAGATCAGTGCTGCAAATATGGCCTCAAGAGACACCACTTAGGAATGGAGATCCCCTTTCTACAACTGAATTTCCCTTGAACTAATGACCTTATTATTCAATTTCTTGTGATGTCAGTGTCCCAGTGTGGGAGTCACTCACACAGAGCTTCTCTTCCCAAACAGTGCTGTGCGAGTCAAGTCGGTTTTTCTAAAAATTCACTACTGCACTTTTTTCATAACTTATAAGACTGAATGGGATAAGAATTCTGAACGTAGGTGTAAAAGGCTTTAAGCTAATTATGATGTAAAATAAATACTAAGCTTTGTTATTCTTTGTTTCTCAGGCAGAGAAACAGGCAAAAAAACAGCAGGAAAAACAAGCGGACTTGGACTATGATGCTCAGAGAGAAGCCACTTTTCATGAAGAGCAAAAATTTCAGAGATAAAGACAGTGAGTAACTTAATGTGCTGCAAATGCATGTAACTTTTATTCTCCCCTCCAAGCATCCAGGGTGGTAACAAGGCTCGGATTCAGACTCCTAAGTAAGTTTTATTCCTTTTTTTTTTTTTTTAAATCAAAATTAGTATGGGATACTGCTGGAACTCAGCTACCTCGGTGTGGCTAAACTACTGCAACAGAAAATTATAAAGGAAGATGGAGGGTATCCAGCAAGAATTCATAAAATATCAGCTGAAGATTAGAAAATTAGTTTTCGCTAACTGTAAATGAATGTTTATTCAGTATATTAAAAAAAAAAAAAAGGCTTGTGTAGCACTATCCACATTCTTCCTTGATCAGACACTGAGCAAAGTCTTGGAATTGGACAGGAATGTTATGACTTACATGCCCCTCAAATCCCTGTCCAAGAATCCAGCCAGGACTCAGCACAGTCCCAGGTATTGCTGTGGGCTGCTGAGCTGTTCCCGGACAGCAGGATGTGGCAAAGTACAGCTGATTCTTTGTATCCACTTTAGTCAGTGCAGCCTGAAAGGGGCGGGCTGTGGAATGAAGCTGCTGCTGCTGAGAACGTAACATTCATAATGCATGTATTTTGGGGGCATTTGCCCAAAGTAGCAGTAGTGTGGGGTCATGGCTCAGTACTCATCACTGTTTAGAGCATATCTTCCTTCTTAAGTTTTCATCCAAAAGGCTCTAGTTTATCATTACTCTGGAATATGAAAAGCACAGTAAATAGGAACAACCAGAACAACCAAGAGATGTATCTCAAACTTGCTTCTCATCTACAGAAAAATGTATTCTTCCTGAACTGCCAGCTAAGTCATACAGAGTTCTTTCCAATTATCTTGGAATAACTGACTTGTTTGGAAATAAAATTCTTCTTGGGGAAAAAGACATGACAGAGGCATGTCAATTAGCTTCTGAAATAGTCTCTAAATCCTTTTATACTTTTTTTTTTTAGTTCACTAATGAAAAATTTATTTCCCCTCTCTCTGAGCTAGTGCTCTTTTTATTACTTCAAGCTTTTTTCAGCAAAGAATGGAAACTTTTAATAAAGCCTTTTGATGGCAGAAGCTGAAACCTTGAGAAGAAGCACTGACTACAGTAAGAGTTGTGCTGAAGTCTGCAGAGCTTGATAATGCTCCAAATGCATACCCAAGTGCACATTTACACTTGCTCACTACCATGTGCAACTGGTGAGTTAAATGGATTTTAGTCTACTTGCACAGCAACAAGAAGCAAGGTGGATTGCAGCCTCATTTCCTATTTAACTTTAAAAAAAAAATCAAAAGCCCTGTTCTGTAGATTGCACGCATTTGAAATCCACCGTGTTTCTGTGGCTTATACCCCCTTTGTCTTGGAATGTCTACAGAAATACCAAATTCAACTACCAGAAAGAAATTCATCCTTTCACTTTATCTAGAGTGAAGTAATCATCTAGGGTAGTTTTTAAACACACTGGCTACATGTGGATTCAGTTGCTTATTTCAGCATTAAAAAAGCATTAATCAGTGATATTGCATTGACTTCCAAAGATGTGTATGCTTTGTGCTTGTTTTAAATGATTAACTCTAGTTAGTGATCCCTATACAAGGGCAAAGAAGTTGTTTTAGCAACGTGAAGAAGTAAATAGTTGAGGTTCTAAGATTTTTAGTGACAAAACATTATCATAATATTTAATTGTTCTTTACAGTTGTCCTACCTGAAAGGCAAGAATGGAAATCTTGCAAGAATAATAATACAGAAGACTAAAGTAATTTGTATGTTTGATATGTTGAAGACCACAAAGAATGAAGAAAAGACGGGGAAGAAATTAAAAGAACAATTCACTGTGCAAATAAAAGCAGATGAAAGCTATCAAACAGCCTGAGATGATAAATAAACTGAAACAATGAGAAAGTTGAGCTCACAGTCTGGCAAGGAAGAAGCTAAGTAGAAAGCTAGCAGCAGCCTGTAGCTGTTGGAAGTGTAGTACAGCTAAAGCAGAGCCAAGCTGTTGGTACTGTCAGACTGATATAACAGATGATTATGTTTGAGGCCAGGTTGATTGTAAAGACACACAGTGTTCATGCTGAAAGGTTAAAATTGGATCATTTTGACTAGAATGGTGGTCAGCTATCAGCTGAGAAGGCTTTGAAATCATCACATTTAAAGCAGGAGGTTGGTCTAGCTGACCATCTAGTCTAATGCCAAGTGTCACTGCATGCTTATTAGATATGTTGCAATTTATAATTAGTGAATCAGAACACGCTATAATTTAAACATGACTACTAAACGTAAACTACTGATTTTGCTCAACAGAGCTCCCTCTCAGCTGGTGCGCTGCCTTGCTTCAGAAGTCATAGGACACATGCACGTAACTTCACAGGTATTGGTCTTATGAGAAGGCCAGGACCTAAGAAATGCAGGGCAATCCTAGACAAATCAAACTGTGTTTTTTCCAAATGCATCACCCAACTTTGTGGAAATAGATTGGCACTTTAAATGCTTACCTGCAGGGTCAAATGTGACTTTCAGGATGATACCACAAGTCTCATGCCTGCATGACTATAGCAGTAGTCTTAGTCAGATTGAATTCTGACGCAGAAAATGGAATAGAGGAGCTTTTTAAATACCTCATCCTAGGTAGATTTAAGTTAATCACGGTGCAGTTCTTTACTGTCACGTGGTGATCCGGGCTAGAGTTTACTAGTTCTAACATTACCGGCTCTACTGCTCAACTCGGAGAAAGGATGAAGATGACACCTAAGTGGAAGCAAACTTTTACTGAAGAGAAGAGTTGGTACCACAGGGCAATTAAGGATGGATGCTTTCAGATGCCACCATAGACTGGCTACATATAACTTCTGATTTTTTTTTCAAAACTTAACAGTGGTTTTAGCTCAATGAATTTGTTGTTTTAATGGCTAAGTTTTAGACTTGTTATTTACTTATACCTTTTTCATATTTATAACACTCTCCCATTTCAAGACATGCAATTTTCCTCCTTTGTCTGGTAATGCATTCTTGTCTCTGCTGAATCTCCATTCTTGTTCTGGCAGTGCATCTTTTTCTCTGGTAGAGAATCTTCCTTTTATTTCTAAATAGCTCAAAAAAAAACCCAAAAACTTCAGAGGGAGTTAAAGTGAGTGAAAGCTAAAGCTATGATCAGACTGTGTAAGATACCTTTATTTAATTCCTTCTATTTAATGTGTTGTGCTATGTTTCCAAATTTGGACTCTCTAGTCATTCCACTTACGCCACCAGTGCAATTTAAGCATCTCTTATGGTCTAGTAAATGATTCAAACCTGCTATTTATTCTATTAAACCAATCTTTTAGAAGATCTGAAACAGCTTTAAAACATAGTTGATTGTAGCTACTTGATACTATATTATATAAACCATCATCATTTTTTTTTTATTTTTTTTTTTTCCCTTCTGGGTTTCTCATCTCCAATACATTATCCAGAGAAACTGACAATTCTGTTAGTTACTGAAGGGTGTGTCAGAACTGCAGGCCCAATAAAATTCAACATTAGTTTGCTCATATAATAGTAATTTTACTACATACTCCCTTCCAAATAAGTAGCACCTGACTGGACTTAGAATAGTTTATACTGTTCAAAAAAGCAAGCTAGAAAGCTGCAATGCTTATTGTAAGAAACAAGTAATAGTCACTCTGCAGACCAGAGACACGCTCAAAGGTTTAAGGCTACCAAAACCTGGAAACCACGCATCCAACAACTGGAACAGGGGCATGGCAGACAAGGGAAATTTGGGTCATCTTTGGTACAGCTTAGTATTATGTTACTGCTGTAGGGCAATTACTATTGTTTCAATTACAATCCATCGATTCGTATACGTTCAGTTGTACAGTAATTACAAATTACACAGCAGGACTTAAACTCTTTTCTTTCTTCTTCAGAGATATATCTGACAAGCATAGAAGCACCTACAAATGAATAAGAAGTTATAGCCACTCTGCAAAACCTACCAGTGCCTCACAAGACATGCAACATGCCAGAACCTGCCTATATTCAGCTTCAGCTCAAGAAACAATTACCTTATCTACAGCCATAAGTTTCAATAACCAATTTTGACAGTGATTAGTGTACTTTTATTATGAAACACAGCAGTAGATTCACTTTGAGAAAGTCAAGAGGTAAAAACCTAAACTTGTATTTAAACCCGACATCTGCGCTGTACTCCTTGAGTATTACTGGGCTTTTAAGCTTAAGTAAAACCTTGTGTTGTGGCTTTAATAAAACCTGAATAATAAAACTGAGTAAGCTGTTCAAAAATAGCTGCCTGTAACAGTAATATCAATGCTGATATTGTGTGTGGGGGGGGGGGCGGGGGGTGGTTGGGGATGTTTTTTTTTGGTCAATTTTCTACTTAATTTTATTGTGAAGAACACAGTAGAAAAGATTAGATTGAGAAAGCTGCAGCATAGGCTCAGTCTCTAATTCTTTATGGGAAAGAGATGGCTGCAGCAAGATAGTTGTGTGCTTTGCACTCAGGTTTCTAAATTAACTAGGAAATATACACAGTGAGGGTAAGGTGTGCTTCTCTGCTGTCTCTTAAACACTGCTCTGGCACAGCCAGGGTGCCAGAATGGAATACTGGTGTAGCTGAGCTTTGATCAAAACTTAGTTTTGCATTCAGTTCTAAGCTGACAGCTATCCTGCTGTTTTATTTAAATTCATGTCATCAGATAGGAACATCTTCTGTAACTGGTGAAAATATTCTCCATAAATACAAGGTTTGTTTTGTTTTTGTACGTAAGCACAAGATCAAAGTTTGAAACTTGCAGAAAAGCTATAGGGATAAAATACTAGATCAGTTTAGTTACACAGCTGCATTTTTGTGTGTTGAATTAGCCTGTCATTTGTCTGGAGTAGAAAGCTGCAATTCTATCTATTAGCAAGCATTATCATCCAGTTCAGCATGAGATTGAAGATGTGAATAGCCAGATTTTTATAGAAGCATATGAATTTGGGTTTAACTGAAGAGGTAATGTCCTGACATCACATCACCACATCCTGTAAATCTGTGCAAACAATTCAGAAGGCTCAAGATTTGAATCACAAGCACATTTAAATGCACCATTTGCACCATGTGAACCAGAAATGAGCAATTCACTTAATTACATACAAAAAATTAATACTGCAAGCACACTTTGCAGACGGAGCAACTATGCTAACAAATACACCAAAAAGCAGCATTTATTACTGAAAATTAATTTAATACACAAGATATACATTTCCTTTCAAGAACTTGTGTTCCCCCAGCTGAGAACTGGGTCATCATCCCAGTTGAGAAGCACAGGTTACAAAATATCGAAGAGACAAATTTCTAAATATTTCACTAAATATTACATGCACACCACTACTTACATAATGAACCACAGTTCTTTTAGCTGGTGAAGGAAACCAGTTATCAGCTGTTTCCTCTTACAACATATCATAAATAGGCCTAAATTATTTCCAATCCTTCCAATTATTCCTTTAATTAGCAGTTATGGCTAAAGCAACACAGTGACTAGTTTTTTAATGTACACTTACAGGGATATGTACAGAATTTGTAGAAACGACTGCCTGCCAAAAACAGGAAGTGCTTCTGATGTTGCAAAATTTCAATTCAAAGTCAGGGTGCTGGTGTAGTTAAATAGTTCATTTGATATTATGATCAGAGCTTTCATGAATATAATTTTTGAACAAATATGTTAGAGATGTGTATTTAGCTATTTAAGATCTGTCCTCTGAACTTGTTCATGTTAATTACCATATTCATTTCATATAAACAGTGACTTTATGATTAAGGAAGGACATACCTCTTTTACTTTTGTATAGTTTTACTATCTAATCACTTTATTATTGCTGTCCCTTTCATGGAATATCATATTAAGAAAACTTACTTTGATGTCATAGCTTTCCCTCCCCACTCTCCAAGTGAATATTACTTCATATTTTTATTTAAGAACAAGTTCTGTTGAAGTAATGTTTCAATGATGTGAACTGTTCAAGGATAATTAATAACTGCTACACTAGAAGTACACACACAACAAGCTGGAAAGCTTAAGTTTTTTGCTAGAAAACTGCAATATTATACCAAATTCAAATTCTGTAAAATGCAGAGTTCAAAAACTTTGTGATATGCATTTTCTTGAACAATCTGGTTAACTGTTGCATTAGAAAAATTACAAAAGCAAAAGAAGGAAAGCAGCACGTAAGAGTTCTTAACATTTATATTACATTGACTCTAGAAACATGAAGATTAACTTTGTCACTTGTATCCTCCAGGTAAGTTGACCAAAAATTAACTCATGACTACTACTGAAAAATACTACTGTCTTTTATCAAAGCTCTTCAAGTATCAGGGAAGACATAAATCGTTTAAAAGATAAGTATATGGTAAAACATAGTATGTTTATCTTGAGGCTATTGTAACCCCAAAAGCAGAGAGATGCACTTTTGACAATTTTTCGGGAATGAGGTCAGTTCTCGGGTGCTGACAGCACAAGCTGCCTTCTAGACGGACCTTTCTCCCCTGGCCTCATTCAGAAGGAATGGACACAAGCATTGTTTTCCAGTACACGTAAGGATTACTTTCAAACATGCTTCCACTTCAGCTCTCTAAGCCAAAAGGCCAACAACTTATGACACTGCTGCCAAAGACGGCACTGAGTTACACTCTGACCACAGTGCAATGAAGATACAGTGTGAGGCTGAGAACAGAAAAACTGCTATAGAGGGAAGAAGGGTTGCAGGACAGCAGGAGCAGTAGCCACAGGCTCACCAGGCAACATGAGCTCAGGGGTGCCTGGGGACATCCTGCTGTCCAAAGGACTGCGCTTCAGTCCCACTGAATGTCTTATCAGCATTCTTGATTTCTAGGCAAAGAAAACCACAAATGTGGCACATTCTCCTTCCCACAAGACTGCAATTTTTGAACTTAAACCAAACAAAGTGCTGAGCATTAAAACAATTGAGTACCAAATACAATACAGACAAGGCACGCACTCAGCAAGAGATTAAGAGTATCCCACCACGTGCAATTACAAGTGATTAACTTCTTACATGTTACCTTAAAGAACAGGAAAACAATCCTTGTGCCACTTATTCAGATGAATTTTAACCTGCTATGAAAGAATTAGAGAGCATTTAATCTGTACAAATTTTTTACCTATAGGGAAAGCTCCATATTAAGAGCACATAAGTGCATCTTTTGAAATTACTTAGAGCTGTGAATTACAACTGAATCTTTGACATTTAAAATAATTATGTTCAAGACTTAGTAACCATTTAAAAATTTTAAAATCATTCCCTATGGATTACTGCTGTCTGGTGGTATTTTTACTAGAGCAGGACTCAATATAGCTGAGTTTTTTTTTGTTTTCAGGCTTATATGGCCTTCAGTGGCATTGGCAGGAACATTCTTAGTAGTGCAAACACACCTCTTGAGCAATGAGAAGTTGTGTAGCAGCTCCCTAAAAGATTAAAGAACACTGCAGTTTATACTCAAAGAGATCCCGAAGTGCACCACACATGCATATTGCAGAGAAAACAATTTTGTGTGAGCTGCCACATACATTTCTTAAGCCTAATTTCTTCACTTTTTCTTACTATCCAAAATCGAGAAGGAACTGCTCCAAGGTTGTGCTGAGTTCTGACAGGCAATACACAGAACAGGCCCACTACAGGTCTTTAATTCACTCTCTTTTAAATACAGTTATGTTATGCAGCCTGTTTGGGCTTGGAAAACATTTTTTTTACAAATTCTGCATTAAAAGGCAATGCAAAATACATACTAAAACACTAAAAAATAAAAAAATAAAAATAAGAATAGCCGAAGTAACTCCACAAGCCATTCTACTGAGAAGTGATACTACACACCTCTACTTTTTGTCCAGTAAGAGTTCCTCACTTTGTTCACAATCCTATATTTTCTTTTGTTCTTAAGAGATAACAACTTGTTATTTCCTTTAGAGTAATAACTGTCTGGAGCACAACCACAATGTCAAACCGAGTTTCAGCAATTCTGCTCATCTGCTGTGGACACATACTCATAATAAAGTGGGTTATTATATGGCAAAAATATTGACAAACACTACAAAAACAGTAAGAACAAGTTATATCATGCAATCAGAAGATCTGCCTTAAAAATAAACTACTGAAATAGTTACACTTCAAAACAGCTTTACATTAATGCCCTTAAGATTTCTTAGAAACCTTAAGATTTGCCAGCCTTTAGTGCAAGCAGATTGAAGGACTGATAAAAATGTTGGGATTTGTACCACATTTGACCTCTCAACCCACAGTCATCACCTACCAGCTCTGGTCTAAAGGCACACATGTAAGCAATGCTGTAGCAAACAAACTGGCTTCCTTCTCTTTCATGAAGGTGTGGTGTTGAGAAAGAAACAAGGTAGAGTCCTAGAAGCATGAGAGGAAAGCATAAAAGGGAGGGAATTAAACTGAGGAATGTATGTTTGAGGATGGGTCTTTAGAAAGTGAGGACACAAGGAGGGAAGCAATTTTTTGCTTAAAATAATGATTTAAGGGCCTGTCTTAACTCTTAACTGCTTTTTCAAACTGTTAAAAACCAGCAAAAATATAAAGGATTTGCTGGTTGTTCCTTATTCTGACCAGTGACCACCATCTCTGAGATATGCAGACACCCACTATGAATTCTGGTCATCCTCACTTTCTTGTGCATTCATTAACTAGGAAGCGAGGCATGGTAGACTGAAGCACCCAAGCTGAATTTTCTACAGTAGACAAAGATGTCTAGAAGAAAGCATGGAACAAGAAGAGCAAAGTTAGAGAAAACAACAAGTGAAGTGATGAGCATTTCAAAAAAAACTATTCTTCTACAGTCAAATACAAGACAAAGAAAGAATTCCCAAACACAGATGACTGCCTTACCACACAAATAAATTCTACTGTTGACAGTGATGTAAGTACAGAGAAGAATTAATTTTTGTTAATCACAAAGTGAATTAAGTCAGTCATTCTCCTTCACAAAAAATAAAATCAAATCCTAGGATTTGTACCTACTGAATTACAAATGTACCAACACTGGAATGATAACCCCTGGCAAAATTATCCTGAATACATGTAGTATATGTGCAGCTTTTTTCACACGTGAAAAAAGCTTCTTCACAAGAAGCCACTGTATGCACCAATGTAAATTCACCAACTGGAAAATACATGTGGCACAGAAAGTATCTTCTTTGCTGCTAACAGGGATGCATAAAACAAGGAAATATTTAAAACACAGCACACTGTATTACACGTAGAATTTGTTTTTCATTTCAAGTTTATTAAAACTTTAGCAGTACAAATGATCCAGGTTTTAGATTATCAAAAGACCAAACTGAAGTCCACATCTTAAAAAAAGGCGTTCCTCAAAACGTCTCTAAAACTTTGAGACAATGGAAACATTAAGTCCAAACACTCATCCATGCCTGTCATCATCTGTTCCAGGACTTGTTTCACGATCAGACTTTTTATCCTTACTAGGGGCATGATCTCTGTCCTGACTCTCTGATTTTTGGTTAATTTCTTTTTCAGCTGAGGATCTGGTCTTTTCCTTTTCATTACTCCTGTGTGAGTACGATTTTGATTCTCTCTCTTTGCTACTTGGTCTCTTTTTTGAATCTGGACTTCTATCTTGCTCTCTACTAGACTTCTTACCTTTACTGGATTCAGGACTGCTACTTTCATGGCTTTTTGAATGCCTCTTCCTTTGGCTTTCACTATCATTCCTCTTATATGAGCTTCTACTTTCTCTATTTGAGTATCTTTCTCTGTTTCTGCTCTGACTTTCCTCTCTTTCTGAGCTCCTCGAGTTTCTCCTCCTCCTATTTTCTCTTCCTCTGTATCTATCTGGTGTACCTCTCCTTTCTCTGCTTCTTGATCGTCTTCTTCTTGATTCTCTATCCCTGTTCCTTGAATATTCTTTACTTCGACTGCGATCTCTGTCTCTGCTTCTTGATCTACCCCTTCTACTCCTATCTCTGCTTTTGCTTCGTTCCCTTGTTCTACTGCTGGAACTATGTTTTCCTCTAGCATGCTCACGCTCTCTACTTCTTGATTTATGTTTCTCCCTGTCTTTACTCTTCCTATGGTCATGTTCATTACTTCTTGAACCTGCCCTTCTGTTCCTCTCTTTACTCCTACTTCTTTCTTTATCTCTCCCTCTAGAATCATAGTGCTTTTCTTTTTCTCTATCTTTCTCACGGTCCCTCTCCTTGCTTCTTGATCTTCTCTTCTCATCATGTCTGCTGTGTTTGGAGTCTCTTTCTTTACTTCTGGATTTCTCTCTACTTTTACTATGGCTTCTAGATTTGCCTCTTTTCTTGGTCTTGCTTCTATTATGTTTGTCATCTTTTTCCAAATTTCTTCTTGTTTCCCTGTCTTTACTGCTGGATTTATGATCTTTTTTCTTCTCTTTTTCCCCTCTTCTGCTTGGACTTTCAGAAACTTGTCTGTGGTCCGATGTTTTTCTCTCCCTTCCTCTTCCTGGGCTTTTTTGATTATCTTTCCTGATTTCATTTATTTCACTCCTTGGGGAAAAAAAAAATAATAATAATTAAAAAATAATTTGAATCTCCTCCACTCTGAAAAATGAAGTCAGGACTGAGGCTGGTTCACAATTGTAGCTTAAAATCACATTACACCATTTATAATAATAATTACATTTTTATGGAAACCACAAATGAGCATGATTGAAGTCCGATAATTAAGCAATGGGTAAGTCAGTGTGTCTTGTTTTCTTGGAATTAACTATAACTGAAAATTGACGAAAATATGTATTACTTTTAATATATACAAAAATTTAAATACACATATTTTAAATGCACATACACCAAACAGAAATCATCTTACTTGTCTCCTTTTATCCATCTTTCTCCACTAGACACTCTCATTCTTTGAGCTCTTTGCATTTCTTGCCTCCAATGTGGAGGAGTTTCACTGCGTCGGAATCGATCTCTTGACCTGGATCTGGAAGGAGTCCGGTAACGCTTGACAGAAAAAGAAAACCAAGTGCAAGTTAGCTATGAAAGCACATAAATTCAAAGCAGCGTTTTAATCTCTGGCAGTTGATTCTCCACAGCACCTACCATGACTCAGATGTATTCACTGAGAAGTTATTAATTTACTGAAAAATGTACTTGACATCATTCAGTTACAGCAGGAATACAAACTATCTGACCAAGTAAATACTGTAAGGTACCTTCTCCATCCAGATAGTTGTACCCAAACACTCTTGAGAAGTCTTCTGTCAGTTTTTAATTAGTACAAATGCAAGTGACTTCTCTGACAATGAAAATTCTTCTTTGCTTTGACAAGCAACACCAAAACAATATTTCATACCTTTTTCGAGAGTTTTTATTAAAAATTTGAAGGATAGAGACTTCCATTATAAATACATTTGTTACAAATATAGCATACGGTTGCACAAAATCAGAAGTAGTAACCTAACGAGTTCACCCTTGTCAACAAAAGCAGAAGTCCTTCCCTGCATTCTTGCTACTCACATTGTACTGGCTCTGGTCCCTTTCTGATCTGAATCAATTCACTAATTCACAAAATACTACAGCAATGCGATTAAAGCATTTGCTTTTTTATGTTCTCCCTCCTCCAAGTAAATTCAGTATGCAAACAGGACCTGTTGTCCTACTTCAAGCTTTAGCCCCTACATCAGTTATGATGCATCCATAGATTATTTGCACACTTTTTTTTTTAGTTTACAAAATTGACCATCCTAATGAAAATGGAGTGCTACCGCATTGTTTGCTTTGAGAAAGGGATTGCAAATATATTTACCCTTGGTCCTCTTCCTTTTATTTTCCTTCCAGATCTGGTCACCAGCAGCCTTCTCTGGTATGTTGACTGGGAATTCGATAGATTACTAAAAATAAAAATCAGCACTGTTTGTAACATCAAAGAAGGAAGGACAGAAGATAAAGACAATTTCATATTCTCACACAGCTCTGAGTGCTGACACTATTGAGTCCTGGCAGTGACAATGCGCAGCCACCCTCCGCTATCAGTTCATTTCATGAGAACAGCTGATGCTCATTTGTAAGGTCTGATTAAACCTGTTACTGTAAAATAACAGAACTTCAAGTGATTAAGTTTAATTATTCAATTACATTTAAACCTTTCTAGCCTTCGCAGAAACAGCTACAATAATGGGCAATCATGAAATCCTTCATTGCATAATTGTAAAACTTAAAACCTGAGATGGCACAAGTTTTATAAAACAGTGTTCATGGAACTTGTTTAGTTTCCCAAGGGCATATTCAGTAATTACACAGCAGTAGCTTTCCATATGAAATGTCCACTTAGGCAAAAAAGTAACCTACTTGAGACAAAGCCTGAACAGGTACTGCTCATGTGTTTATTTAAGAGATTTAACCTAAAAATAGGTAAGACAAGCTTGCCTAGTCTCTATATTAAGAGGGTTTCATTTGAAGGGATGTTAGAAGGAAAAGAAAGCTAAGAAGGAAACAAAAACTAATTTTCAGGTGTACTTTTCATTGGAAATTATGAGAGGCGTAGCTGTTATGCAGAGAGAGATTTTCAGTATTACTGTATCAGCTAGCTCATTAACCAAAATTTCCTCAAGAAAGCTTCAATTTTGGTTACTAGAAAGTATTTCACTAGACTGCCAACTTCTTTTTTGGGGGCAGACTAAGATTCTGATGAGTCATAATGTGGGTCATAATAAACTATGAAGTGTTCATGCATGGCAGCGTGCTATACAATAACACAAGGTATTTAATATAATTTGATGAACAAAGAATAAAACAAACAACAGAAGAGTGAAAGTAAAGATGATGGTAAAAAAACAACAACAAAAAAAACCAACATACGAGAGTTGTACAGATTGCTTAGATATTAGCAATGAATATCTGCTTCATAAAGAGAGCTTAAGCATCACATCTCCTAATCATTTAATTGCTGAACTGAGTGTTCAGCACTATCTGGGTACAAGTTTTCTAACACAAGATTTGGACAGAATTAGGTCGTTGCAAAAGTTTTCTTAAAAAGGCTATACATCTTTTTTTTTTTTTTTAATCATTCTTTTTTTTTTTATTATTTTTTTTCATTTTATCATGCATTTATCCATATGTTTAGGATATATCATCAGGTCCTTTCAGTATCTAAAGGTGATTTGCAAGAAAGAAGAGGACAGGCTCTTTAGCAGAGTCCGTGGTCATATGACAAGGAGAAATTATTTCAAACTAAGGACGGGAGATTTAAATTGGACATAAGGAAGAAGGTTTTGACAATAAGGTCAGTGAGACACTGGCAAAGGTTGCCCAGAGAGGTGGTGGTGCCCCATCCTTGGAGATATTCAAGATCAGGAGACAGGGCTCTGAGCACCTGATCAAGCTCTAGGTGTTTCTGTTCACTGCAGAGGAGTTGGATCAGATGACCTTTAAAGGCCTCTTCCAACTGTAAGGATTCCATGATTCCATAATTCTATGAAATATAGACTCAGCTTGGACAGCTATAATGAATTCTAAATGAAATTGCAATCTATTCCATTTGCTTTTTCTTGAATCAGTCATTTTAAATTTTTCATTCACCAAAGAAACCCATATTCAAACATTAAGCTTTTGCTCTAAAAAATAAAAACAAAACCAAGAGTTGCCAACTGAAAAAATGATTCAGTGGTTTTAATACAGCACTACAGCCATAACACTATCAGTGTCTAGTCAGACTCAAAACAGGTATACTACCTCTCTCTTTCCTTCTCTCTGCTTTTCCTCTCTTTTTCTTTCTCATCTGCTTTAGGAGGACTTTTTCTCATTAGGAACCGGTTTTCAGGTATAGGAGGAATTTCTTCAGGACGGACAGTAGATAACGGCTGTGCTTCAGGGTTTTCATCTTCACTTTCACTAGATGAACTGTATTTTTGTATAAACATAAATATTTATGCTTAAGGCAAGTTATGTGGATGAGAAAAAAAGCATTTGATCTATTTCAATAGTTCAGAATTCTCTCAATTCAGCATGCAAATAATAAAAATCAGAAACCTGGGGAACAAACAGTTCTGTTTTAGAAACAACTTTCTCCTATATCCCTACTCTGAAACATGCAACTGCAGTAGATTTTTGACCAGTACTTTTATTTTATGTAGTCCAGTGATGCAATACTGAAAGCTTATTTTGTATTTAGACAGAGATTTAAAATAAATATATATCAAGAAAGATAAGTTCAGCTTTTTATACTCATATATGTAACAGACTAAAAACTATTATAACTCCCAAGTAGTTGATATAATCAATAAAATTCTGTGAAATAGACTTAATTCCACAGAACGAAAGCTTAGGCCCTAAATGAACGTTTCTTACACTTTACCATTAGCTGGGGAAAATGTGACATGCACTGCCTATAGATTATAGTATATAGTTTACAGAACTATGAGATCAGAAACACCCCTTTCAGAAATAAGAATTTTTATCACAAGAGTTTTATCACATTCTAGTGAAACTGCAAAACTTTGAGCACATCAGTCAGAACTAACGGTGTACATATATTCATCTGTACTTAATTTCTTTGTTTAGTTCTGCTTATGCTCCTGTGTAGCACAGGAATCCCACTGCATACAACTGAAACTGAATTTTATACAACTGAAATTATCACCACTTATTTAAAATCAAACATTCCTGTAATTTTTCAAATCCAATAGATGAAATTCTTAGTCCATTTCCTTCATTCCTGTACAAGGTGCAGTACGTATGCATATAGATATTGCACTTTGTCATCAAATCAGAAAAAGCAAGGTCATATATGAAAACAGTCTTCAAAACTTCCACACATCTACTTCCCCAGTTACAGAATAGTACTTTGTGTTGTTAAAGGAGAGGAAAACAATACTGCACAGGAATATATTGGGAAAAAAAAACAAAAAAGAACCGTCAATACTGACCTTTTCTTGCTTTTCTTCCTCTTTTTCTTTTCCTTCTTATGTTTCTTGGAATTTTTCTTGTGTTTCTTTTTTCGCTTTTTAGATTTTTCTTCTGAAGCACTCTCAGAATCCGACGATGAATCAGAAGATGATTCTGAATCACTTGAACTTTCCGAGTCACTGGATGAAGAAGATGACTTGTGCCTTTTCTTGTCTTCTTTTTTGGCTTCAAGTCAGAACAATAAAGACATATGTTTACATATCAAACAGTTATAAATCACCTGAGAAAAATAAACTTACCTAGGAATTTCCTAAGCTGCTTGTAATTGTGTCATGAAAGCACTTCATCAAAATAGTCTAAAACAAGATTTTGGGGAAAAAGACTGTTTCTCCCAAGTAAAATACTGTACAGGTCTCTAAATACATAAGGAATTTATATTATTTTGTTTTCATAAAGAAGATCTAAAATACTAAATTTGTACTGTCAAGAATTAGTGTAACTGTGTATGTTTTGCGATGACATTTTATATAACATAAGCTACATATGCAGTATTCTTAAAAATTAATTTCTTAAACGTTTATAAAATTATTTGACTTTCGATGTAATCTGATATCATGTAAAAGATACTCAAACCACAAATGAGAGAAGTTTACAAAAAGAAAATAAACTGCACACTAGTCTTTTGAAGTTAGCCCAACAGAGGGTAGACTCAGATTACTGATTTTGCTACTAAGTGAAATAATACTCAGAGAACAGCGCCACTCCTCCAGCTCATAGTGTTTTCCTATACAAAGACACAAACTGCTTACTAGCCATCTGGTATGAAAAAGAACCTCACTAAAGAGCAGGCTAATTCTTAATTATGTGCACCACCATTTCCTGTGTGTCTACTGAAGCTGCAAATCAGAAATGTATTATCAATCTGATGGCAGTCCAATAGGAAGTAACGTAACATCTTTTTATGCCCCCTAATGGAACTCAGACCTACTTAACCACTACACACTTCAGGTAAATTAACTAAATGGCATGGATAATCTCTAATGTGTTAAGAAATTCCTATCAAGCTATTATCCACAAAATTAAAAGTTCTAATGAAAGCTCCAGAAGGGCACACTGGTTGTTTCTGTATAATCACAGTTAAATTTTTTAATTAGTGTCAAATCTTACTTGACATAGCTCCCCTAAATTGCAAGGACTATCACTAACCACACAACACAATATCAGTGCAGACAGAAAAAAAAAAAAAAAAAAAAGAATCTTCACCATTAAACAATTACACACACAAAATAAGTAATTGTTTCTACAAAAGCAGGATAGAGATCTGAAGATTAAAGAAACAGTAACATTCACTTATAGAACCTGAGGCAGAAGAAACGCTTTGATGAAGAGGAGATGTGGAAACTGCCCTTTGGAAAAACCAAGCAGCTATTTCATGGAACAGGACACTGCTTTTTTGAATTATCAATAATAGGATCTCCAGCTGCTTTGCAGACATTATCAAGTTGACTGACTTCCGAGAAGCAGCAGTAGGCATCAGTAACACCAATGACGTAACTGCAGTGTAGAAATTCTCCAATTTGACAACAACTTAACCTCATTTTTCCAAAACTACAACTTGGAAGGTAGCAATTTCTCAGCAATGATCAAAAGCAACAAAAATTGCATTAAATCCATTGTTCAGTTGGTAAAAATAAAAACAGTAAATCAATTTCTGCCTTGCTATGCATTATTTGTAGTAATAGGCTAGCACTTCCCACCAACTTTTCATGGGAAACAATTCTCATTTGGACTAGCATTATAAAATCAGCAAGACAGATCCATAGTTGGCCAACCAAAACATGATTCTGGTTGTGGTTCAGGTAGGTTCTTTTTGATAAACCATGTGCTATAGGAACTTCACACTGCCTCTTGCACGTTGGATGTAACTGGATATGCTTTTGAGTAGAAAATTAATTGAAAATGTACTATGCCAACTGTATAGAGACAGTTATGGCTCCTAATGGACACGGGAGCCAGCACATTTCAGAAAATAAATAGGAGGCATTACCTCCACATAGGAGCAACCTATGTACTCTCTGATGACAACTCGCTCACTCTGCCCATGAGCAAACACTATTCTGAATGCAGAACCAGTGTGGTTCTGGCCAACTAAGGATCAAAACAACAAACGAAGCCACTCCTGCAGCATGAAGGTCATGAAGTGAGAAGGAAAGAGACTTCTATTTACAGTTCAACTGTTCCAGATCATTAACTTCAGGATTAGGTTTCAGCTTACGGTCACATCTGAAATAGATGCCTTACTTCCTACTCCATTCACTATGACATATATTCACCATACTTCATGAATTACATGACCACACTGCACAATACAACCTAGTACTCCCCACATTTCAGTTTGTTATGAAATGTAGCAACTCTTAGTTAGATGTGTGGTATCAGACTCCTGGACTGAAACAAATAAATGACCTGGCCAGACACAGTCACAGGCACAAAGGTCAGAACAGATGATCTCATCTCATAATTCACAGCTTCAATCTCTAGCTTCATTTTCAACCTGTCAAAACCAAAACGCACAGCTTGTACCCAATGGTCAGTTCATTAAAAAAAAAAAAATTTAAAAATCCACAAAATAGAAAACTGTGAAGCTACAAAAGTTAAGAGCAAGCAGCTGGTAGAAAGAGGCATACGAATGTTATGCAAAGAGCTTATGGAAGAAGTGTCTAGGGGTTGGAGGGACAAGAAAAGAAGCAAGGGAGGAGACAAATCAGAAGTCCAGTCAAACATGATTTATCAGAATTGCTACTCTCTAAATGTTTTTCATTGACAGTCCATGATTCCTAAGTGCATAACTTTGTATCATCACTTCCAAATTTTTACAGGGAAAAATAAAGGTGCTAACTAAAGTGACAGAATAATTGAATTACAAAATTGTCCTCTGATGAATGAGGAAGGCAGCCATAATCCTTTGAAACTGCAGAAGGCACACGATTACCAGCAATGACTCTATAGGGATGTCTTCAACATCAATGAAGATCATGAAACAAACCTAGCAATGTAGTCCACAGAATCCTCTAAAAAATGCCCTTTTTCCATAAAAGATCTTCATGAAAAGCTCCTGACAAATACTGTCCAATTTGCAAGCCATTTTTGTTACCACAGAAGCTCATCTACTCTCTAATGACCTTAGAAAACACTGAGACATCAGTAGATTTCTTCAAGTTTGTTGTGGCTTTTTTGTTTGTTTTAAAAACAGCCTCTAGAAATTTCCCTTACATTTTAAGATTTTTTAAAAATACCAGTTGGTCAAAGAGATTCTTCCTCTGTAATTTAGCTGTTCCCATTCACTCTCACTAACTCACTTTTCTACTTCAAATAATAAAAATAGGGAAAAGCCTACAAACATCTCATTTTCTAGACAATCAATCTCTAATCCCAAAAGAAAGCTTCTGTTCTAAGCCTCTGCAATACTGTAATTCAACTGTGATCTTCAATTATTCAATTCACATAGCACCCAGTACGTTAATTCAGTCAGGTGATCATCTTCTCATCCCAAAACTGATCCAGTTCTTCTCTATGAATGCTTCCATTTGCTTCCTTCATAATATGTTTCACCCCAATACTCATGACAACAGCACAAAATCTTTCCTCAACTTGCAAAAACCATCCAAATCACACACCTATAACTTCTATTGTGATTCCTCCTAGTAGTGCCATCCTGGCTTCCCAGGCAAACTCAAGAAACATTAGTGCAGTTTTCCCTCCATACAGACTTCCCAGTTCCTTTGTGTTGTGTATCAGACAAGCCTGTAAAATAGATCTTAATTTAAGCCCCTTTTGCTATCATAACATATCCTCCCACATAAATTCACCACCATTATACTTCCCTTACTGTCAATCTCTTTGTTCCTTTGCCCTAGATAAACTCCCAAAAGCCAACTCCTCTGGTAACAGCTTCATATTTCACAGCATCAGTTCATTTTTGTCTGCTACTGCTGTAATGTGCTACAAATACTTACTTTCACTGTTACATGATTCAATTGATCATCTTCCATGCTGCTAATCGCCTCCCAAAAACTGCTCCTTTCATCTGGCTTCTTCCTTATACTCACAGGTATCGGGGTTTCTCCTGCTGCTCAGCTTTGGACAGCAGCTTGGCCAATGTTTGGCTGACAAACACTTCCTTCAATTTCTGCTACCTCAGGCTCAGTTGCTTCATAATATGCATTTAGCAAACAATTACAGTCATACCATCACCTCTCTCAGTAGTGGTGGACTTCCCTCTGTAGATCATACAGAAAGCCTGTCCATTTCAATAGAGGGATTCTCCAATCACCACGAGCATTCTGCAAAGTAGCACCTTCATCAGGCTGGCTCTGCATTAGTACTCATACTCCTCCCTGCACTCAGGCACTAAAATTGGGAAGGCAGAGGGCAGGGCTAAGTCTTGCTGATTCCTAAATACTCCTGCTGCCCACTATTATTTAGTACTGTGTCTTATGGTCAGTTGAGTGGTCTTCCCCCATTACTCTGGCAGCAACCTCTCTCCATGGCACAACAGACCAGCTACAGGGAGCAGAGCCTCCAGGATCCTAGCAGTTTCAATCCAAAGTACAACCATGCAGACAAACAGGCAGGACCAGTCAGATCTTTCCAGAAAAGCTAAAGGAGAAAATGAACTTTTTTTCCCCTGTTCCTTTGATGAGTACTTTAAAAGCCTAACAGCTGTAAGTCTATGCAATTGAAACTACAACTTCCATTTAATCATTCAACTTCAAGATTTTTCGACTGGCTTAAAAAAAAAAAAAGTTTGGCTAACCAAGGAATACATAGAGCGTGGGTATCTCACCCACTAGCTCCATCCATACTACATTTGTAGTCCTACCTCTTCATTTTCCAACCAACACAGCACTGTTTAGTCCAAAAATATAAAAACAGTGTTCTAATGCAGGACAACTCATGGGTTAATTTAAGAAGTTGCAGAGCTTTTGAGAAGTCATGAGCCACTAGTTGGAATTCTGAGGGATTTAAAACATCACTACAGAACACACATTGATTCCACAACAGCTAACCAGAGAACTACTATAAGGGAAACAAAACAACCAAGAAGCTCAAGTTTGAATGCTTGCATTTTCTTTAGGCCAAAGACGCAATTAGCCTTTTCTCATGCCTCAAAATCCTTAGTGCAACCCTTCACAGTACTTACTACCAGAAGGTGCTGAAAAAGAAAAACGATGACAATCCCTATTAGAATTCCTACTAAACATGTATCATGAGTCTCATTTACTGAGATTTTCTAGTGATAGCAGAATCTTAGATTTACCCTTATTTTTTAAGAGAACCAGAATCCAGTCTCCAATACCAATGTTCAACTTTGGAACAGCAGGGTAAAGAGATTCTGTCCCATTCTAGCTTATGAATACACTTTACAGCTATTCAACAAGGATACGGGCTAAAGGGAAACTTCATGCTTTTCTACTCCACATGCCTGTTCTGGACACTTACCTGAAACTTCAACTCAAGTCAAAAAAAGACACAGTCACTGAAGATAGTCAGACTGTTACTGCGCTTAACAAAACATCTTCTTTAGGACAAGTGCTTAACAGTTTTGTACTAAGGCTGACCTAGTAAAGAAAACATTTTCTGCACCAAAACCAGCTATGTATTTTTCAGAGACAAGCTGTACTGCAGTGTTACTTAATTCCTTTCTGACTGTACCTGCATAACATTACCAAGAAAGTCTCTAATTATTTCAGTGTCTACCAACAGGAAGAAAATCAGCAATACAACAGCACAGTCCACATATACCTAAAGGTATAGTTAAAGCATACCTTTCGATTTTGGAATCAACTCTCCACAACTCAGTATGCGTACTTCAGCATATGGTTTACTAGATGCATCTGTTTTCTGGTTTTCTATTTCTCTCACAACTTCTTGACCTGAGATGACTTGTCCAAAAACAACATGATGTCTGAAGAATTTAAGCAAAAGTAAGAACTCTAATATTTAATTTTTAAGGCAGATCGCAAAAAAGTATAAGAAAGCAACAGATACTTACCCATCTAAGTGAGGTGTAGGTTTAGTAGTTCTGTTGTTTCCAGTGAGTGTAATTTAAAAAGAAAACAGATATCAGTTTTAGTGGAAGCAGACATTTGAAGCAAGTACACAGATGATGAAAGTTACTGAATTAACAAAATTGAATACAACCAAATATATATTATTCAAAGTTTGTATGCAGTTAAAAACATTGTATGATTTATACAAACTACCTATTCAATCCCTTATATTTTACTGAACAATGTGTGATAAATTTTTAGACGCATCCTCATTAAAAGAAAATATTAAGAATTGTATTTCTTAAATTCTTAATTCTTAAATTACACGAATACTACCAGGAACAGAAATAAAAATTAAGGCAACTGTCTCAGAAGAGCAAAACTGCGGGGGGGAAAAAAAAAAACCCAAGAAAACCAACAACTTAAGGGAAAATAAATCAGCAAAGAAAAAAAAATCTGTATGTACAGAGTATTTAACATCAGAAGTAGAACTGACTCTCTACATCTGCAGACAACTGAACAGCTGATAGCCTTCCCCTATATTAGAATTACTAAGACATACACATGTCAGGCATGGGGAAAAAAAAACAACAACAACAAAAAAACTGAGCCAAACACAAACACAATCACCCAAGTATTCAAAAATAATGGTTTAATGATAAATCACAAGCATTTACAACACAAAACTATAATTATGGTAATGAGACATGGATAAAACTGATGAATTTCAAGTATTTATTTCTATAACTAAATTAAAGAAGCATGTCATCCAGATGCATTTCAGAGGTTTAAGCTTTAGATATAGCTATAAATGAGACTGCATTAAGAAGTTATCTTGTGACAGAAAATTTTTCTGTTACTTTGAGCTAGAGAATCCCTGGTACTTTTTTTGCTTCCTTTCAGATAACATACAGCAGAAAAAAGTAAAAAAGCTCTACAGGGAGGTAACAGACTTATGCTGTTGCTTGAGTTAGAAGACAGCTACTAAAGAGGATCAAAAGGTCTTATGCATAAACTATAAGCAAGAAACAGCAGAGTGATAAAACCTTTCCCTGAAGAGCTCAGTAAGAAAATGGCTATTTCCATGCAACTTCCTAAAGAGGCATCAACTTTTGCATGTTGTAGACTACCTCCCATGCAAACTCAAAAATAGTCTTTACAGCTTACAAAACAGCAAATCACACATTTCAGAACAGTTCAATACTTACATAAAGAACTGTGAACCATTTGTATCCTTTCCTCGGTTGGCCATTGAAAGAAGAAATTCTTTGTTGTGCTTTACAGCAAAGCTTTCATCTAAAACAAGAATTTTCAATTACTTTATATACATACTGCATATGCTTAGATGAATGCTCTACTCTAAGTAAACTCATTCACGTTAAATAAATTTACTAGTCACATCTGTAAAAAGTAGCATTAAAAATCAATTCAAGACAAAAGCTATTTTTTCAAATACATTATTTTTTTTTTATTCTAAACAATGTAATTTAAGAAGGGGAAATATGAATTAACAGCTTATAGCCTGAGAAAAACTAAAAATGGAAAACGGAATTTTCTTATAAGAGATTTGTTTTATTTTTCTTGCTACTGACATTAATAGAGCAACAACTGAAAATAATGAGCTCTTTTTATTCTCACATGCTGGTCACTACGTCTTTGGAGTAAAAAAAAAGTTTTCAGTTGTGCATTATTAAGAAACCCTGTTTCTTCCAGAAAGCATTTTATTTTGTATTGCTTAGTACACGAGGATAGTCAGTTTGATAGCAGTAACAAAATGCTTCTTCTACACAAATGATCTTAATAAGCTAGTCATCAAGAAAATAAATTGAACTTGTATGACGCTTTTACTTCTAATAAGCACATCACTTTGACAGTTTAGATTAAGTCTCAATGAAATTGTATAAAGTAATCACCATTCCTCATTTAAGACACCTGTAAGATAGCAGCCTATCTTCCTCCTTCCACAAAACAGCATAAAAGTTGCTTGGAATCCAAACTATACAGATGAAGTTTGCTCAGTACTCCTTAAATACAAAGGGCAGGAGCCAGCATTAACAAAAAAGAAAAGTATGTAATCTGTAAGGTTATAGTTTCCCATCATACAGTGTAACAGCCAGTTACGCTGGCTGGGACAGTCCCACTTACTCTATATGGTCACCTGTGTAACTGCAGAGTTGCATAGCACTGAGTGTCTATCTAATCCTACAGTGAATTGGTTAAGGATGCCACACAAGCAATACTTTTCTAGAGATTCAATTTCACACTGTGACCAAGTTGAAAAAACACCTTGCAACTGCCAGAAAGTAGAAGTTCTCTTCTCCCACATCTCTCACTTATTCTGGTTCTCATTCTTGCCTATCCATTAAATGAAAATCCACTCCCCATTAGGGAAACAAGTACATTTTTTGCTTTAACAGTCTTCAGACATTCTAGTATGCAGTCAGTTTGCAGTTTGATCCAAATGAGGGCCAATGCAAAGTATGACCTCTTCTTTCTGGCAATTGCAAACTGTTCATTCAACACAATGTCTGATATAAAATTGCAGCCTGCCTCTACAGTGAATCATTCTTTTGATGCCTTGCTGCAAGCTCAGGCAAGGTACAACATTAAAAGTGGCAGGAAGGATAACCTGCCCTGCCAGTGGTGGCTATCCATCACGTAGGCTTAGGTGTAATATGAAACTGCTCCAAGAAACAGAGATGCTCCAGTACACTCCTGACAAACACAGGCTGAGAAGATCACTAGAGAGAAAAGTTCTTATGCATCAGTGACTGAAGGAGAACCAGCACTGTGAGAAAATGGATGGCTTCCTCAGACTTAATTCCTCTTGGGTTCAGAAAAGTAGGGTTTTATACTGCCTTACAAAGGTAAGATTTGCAAGAAAGGCATAATAGAGTCAAGTTTTCTCCTTCTGACTGCAAGAAAAGACAATCCCCAACTTTTAGCCAGCTACTGAAGCAAAAAAGATATGTTCAGAAACAGAATACTGTGCTGAAATTTTTTTCTAAAACTGTGAATCTAGTAAAGCTGATATATGAAAGCACTTGTGGTTTTATTTTTCATCAATTAAAAAAGTTATTGTTTTAAGAGTAAAATACTATTACTGGAAGTAAAATAAAAGGCCTTTATTACCAAAGTCTTCACAAAAACAGTGACATTGTTCAGGTTTACAGAATTGAAACTATGGAATGTATAGGTAACTGCTTACAGTATCAACAAAATAGAGCAGACTGATACAATTCTCACCTTCAAAAAAGCCACCGTAAATGGATTCTCCTCCCCTGCCATTTCCTTGAAAGAAAAAATGTGATTTAAAACTTGTAATAGTGTAAAAAGTTGCATCATGTGAAAGATGCTTAGCATCTTTTTTAGATCTTCATAGCACCATAAAGCAGAAGCAAACTTGGAGCAAAACGGAAGTTTTCCTACACATTCTGCTATATGCTCCCTTTTTTCTTTACTTCTCAGCAGCAGATATATTTTATCCTCATATTTATAACTCGCAATTAAGTACTTAATGCTCCGAGACATGAGATCACAGAGCAGAATACCTGCATATAGATTTATGTAATGTTGTTACACAAGTTTACACAAAGTTTTTTATGCCAAAAGTAAGTAAAAAAGCAGTTAAATTGCATAATTAATGTAAATTAATCATGTTACATTGAACTCCCAAAACATTCTATTGCATAAGCATTAAATTTTTCTTGAAAGATTCTCATCATACCTTCACTGAAGTCACCACCTTGGATCATAAAATCTTTCACTACCCTGTGAAATAGACAACTTTTGTAATGCAATGGCTTTTGGGTGGATTTTCCTGTACCCTTTTCACCTAAAGGAGAGGAAGGGGAACAAAAACCAAAATGACTCTTTGTATCCATACAATCTCCATTACAAAAATTTGTTATTTAAATGCTTAATTGAAACTATCCACCAAGCTCTGAAAAATTAATTTGTGAGGTGGATATATACTTGTAATGCCAGTAAGAAAGCAACACAGAAACTATTTTTTATTTCTAAAGTTATACCAAAAGAAATCCTTCCTTACATTAGCATACAACATAATAACAACTTTTTTTCTTTTTTTTTTTGCCAGCCCAGCATCACATACAGTCATAGCACAATTAATTCACCTAGAATTAAACTAAGAGCTCACACAGATAATGGAGAATGCCACCTACCTGGAGAGGCTTAAATATGTAAGAGGACAATATATTACTATTACTGCTGGGAAGACTTGTACGTAGATTGAGGGAAATAAAACAGCCAGATTAACATAACCATCCTTGCTCAAAAGCAACTGAGAAACTCAGATCTTCAGTTACAGGACTAAAGTAGCATAAAAATTCATAGCCAAAATTTAAAATGGAAAAAAAAAAAAGAAAAAAAGAGAGAGAGAGACACGAGGAGGGAACGAGAAATGATTTTAAAGGAATCTTGTTACCTTCCCAACTCATGATTCCAACTGCCAGCCTCCTTCCCCAAATCAGTTCTAATGCTCTTCAGACTCATAAGCAAGCCCTCTGCCTCAGCAAAACACTATCTACTTTTGCTCCTACCTTCTAATAAATAAGGTCTCTGCTGAAATAGCCAGATGAATGGCTCATGGTGGGGGCCCTGTGAATGTCAAAGCCAACCTCAAGGTAACAGTAAAGCATAAGAGTAAGGAGCAGGAACTATCCTGAAAGATAAAGGATTCTTCCTCTCACTGCCCCCAAACCATTAGACTGTATCTTCTAACAATCTCACTCTGAGCTGTGAAACTGGCAGTTACCTCTGAACTTACCTGATGCCTCCACATGGATTTGACTAGCTACAAAAAAGCATTTCTGAAAGGAACCTTGATAAATATGTGGCTGTATACTGTGCTGGCCTGTCACACACCTAACAGGCATGCCAGTAAAAACAGAAGTGCTGACCATTTTTCAAGAAGACAGCATATCTTTTTCAAAACCACCAGAAAAAAGGCAAGGGTAAATAAAATTAAAATTTGAAATGTTTATGATCAACATCGTAAATACTTTGTCACTATTCTTAAATATTTTAAAGCAGCATAGTAGTTCAGCCCCTGATTTTAAATCTGATTTGATTTTAAACTCAACAATGATGTTTCTGATCTGAAATCCTGTTCAAAGATTTCAAGTGAAAAATCCGAATCAGTTTTCAGAGAATAACACCTTGTGTAGTAAATCCGACTTTTGGACATTTGACAGAAAATAAAAAATGCCACAGACACATGAAAACGTGCTACTATGGAATAAAAAGAATCACTTTAAGGTTTAAATTTGTTAGCAATTTTTGATAACCTGATTCTGAACCAGAATCTCTAGATGAGATAATGCTCATGAATGCTGCACAAAGCTAACTTGACATGAACGCAATTATGCACTCACACCTGATTTAGATCGTATCAGTACTAAGTGATTCAGTATTAACAGCTATGAAACACTGACCTGAAAGTCAACAAGCTGAAAGAAAAGAAGGTGGAAAAGGTGGAAGGTAGAAAATGCTGAAGACATTAAAACTGGATCCTACTAAAAATGGATTTACGTATTCATAGAATCATTCCTGTGATAATATTCAAGTTCTGCTAAGCTGTGAGCGTTTCCAACCAAAACAGCAGAGCACTGAGAAATAATTCTACTTGGCAACGCTTCTAGGAAAGATTCCTCTTAAATAATTTTTTCAACAAATAACTTGAATTTCACTAGGAGTGGAGATCGCCAGTATCCAACAAAACTACTGTGAAGCAAAATATTAATGCGTACCAGCAACAGCTTTCAAAGATATACAAGTAGATTAAAACTAAAAAGTAAACCTCCATGCCTAACCTCTTATTGGCTACTTTTTAAGATGGATGATGTTACACAATGTGAACAGTAGTATCTGTGCTAGTAAAAGAAAATCAGCTTACCATGCCAGCATGCCAGCATTTAAAGTTGATTAGTACATCCTCTCTGCAACATCTTAAGCCAAAAACTACAACTGCTTTGATTCTACATCAGATATATATGAGAAGTTTGCTAAACCTTCAGAAATACGAGGAACTAGTGTTTGATGTACTTAGTTCTACATCTCAGCAAATCAGGAAAATGTTAACACAGATGTTAAATGAGCAAACATGGTATTACATTTGAAATTATAAATAATATTTGATTCTACAAACCTGTGCAAAGGCAGCGAAAATTCTCACATGTCTTAGGACACACATCTGAAAATAGTTCAAAGACCACTCTTCCAGCTAGAAGAAAAAGGCATATTTGTTATGAAGTTAACTAGTATTTGTATTATTCTTAAATATTTTACAGGAATATCCCATTATTGACTTAATTGTTTTCATTTTCTTACCAGGTACATTGTTGATGGCTATGTCGAAAAAGCAACGAGGTCTCTGGACCTTTACTCCCATGGCTTCGAAAATTGTAATACTGTAAATAATAAAAAATAAAATTGAATTTATCCCTCTGTGTAGTGAATCTATGCTCAAGTTCTACAATGTGGAAGATGTTAGACAACAAGAACTGCAAAAAGATAAAAACAGAAAGAAACCCTAGAAACAGGTAGCAAAACCAGTATTTCTAAAGATTAAGAAAGAGCTACTTATGTATTTTAAGCCATTTTCATGTTTTGTGGAGCCAATGAGTAATTCTGGTCATTCCTGCTGCAACACTATCAAATCTAAACTTCAGTGACGTATTTCAGGTGAGCAATTACAAACACAAGAGATACTGTATGGTGTGGGGATAATAAAGCTGTAAATCTGCTTGCTTTCCAGATGGTATAAATAATCACTTAAGTTGTCTGCTCCTAGAATTCTTGGATCTTCAAGGTAAAATAGTGTCAGAGGAAGACAAAGTCAGCTTTGAGACCAGAAAGCTGTGTCAAACAACTTTTTGCAACTGCCTTTCAGTTGTTTAAACAGACTCACTTTTGCAATCTGCTTGGCTCAGCTTCAGTGGCTGAGGTGGCTGCTCACCTTCTGGTCAGGGGGATAAACCTTGTGGCAGCCTCTTTTCCCTCAAGAATACACTGGTGGCTGCAGTTCACAACCCAGCCAGTTAAACTAAGATTCTATTAATACACCTCCACCATGAACTACAGCGACACAAGGTACACTGTGCTTGTAACGGTGAGGAGCACAGCGAGGTGGACAGTCCAGAAATGATGAACTTCAACAGCTGTAGCTGAGTCCATCATTTTGTGACAGTGTAAAATGAATGGTCTTGCTGCTAATCTCACATTTTGCTTTCACTCCCCATCCATGTTGAGAGCAGCATCCATCTGCTCTCACAAAATAAACAGCCATATAGCCTGCTTCACTACTTACACAGCACATCTCCCATGGCAAACTACAGCAATGGCTTTAAAGCCGTAGCTGTGACATCTGAAGCCTGATTAGCACACCTCTCCCATGAGCAACTGCCCAACTCCCCAGCAGGAAGTACAGACCAGGTGAACTGATGGAGTTCCTGACCGTGGAGGTGACAGGCTGACAGGATGCCCCTGGTTGCGCGTGTTATTGTGTCAAACTTGGATGTAAAGTAGTCAGCAAAGTAACATGAAGGATTTTCACTGAGCTCCTCATAACAATTGAGCAAGTCAGGTGGGCACGCTTTCAGAAACACCAGGACTTCAGCACAAATAAGGAGACTGGTCAAAGAGCAGAAGTTAAGTTATGATGATCAAGACTACAACATGCTGCTACGCAGAGGATTAAACCTTCATTTTTAGGCATATTTCCAGGATTCTTGCCAATGCAGTGTCAGGAGCTGTTCTAGCCAGGATCAAAACCATTCCACGCCATAAAAAAGAAGATGTAGATCTTCCAAAATTATAGCCAAATGAAGCAATTCTGGCTTCGTATTGTTTCTTTTCCTTCTGCGTCATTGCTTATCTGTTTATCTTGATACTCTTAATGCAACTTGTCTTATACCTTTAAGCACATAAATTCCCTTGTTTTTGTGTAACGACCAGTAACTTAATTTTGTTTGCAACTACAGTCTTCCAGCATCACATACAGTCACAGCACTTCTCTAAGGCTGCATCCTCTCTGAATTCAGAGAGAAAAAAAAACAGTGATGGCAAAAAGATCCATAAGATTGGAATACTTTCTCCAGAAGTTGAAATATAATCCATAATTTAATTTTTTTTTTAATCACCAGAAAACACTATTCAAACACCTGTCCTAAAGCTTCACTCATAGCTGTGCCACAAAACAGCCTCAAAATATACAACTGTTGCCATCCGTCACTCCAGTTTTTGAAGGAGAGGCTTCAAGGAATCAATAGACTCTAGAACCGTGTTAGCCTCTCTAAACCGCATTCTCTCTCCTTGTGCTCAGCATTACTCACAGCATCTTGCCAAGATTACACAGCAAAAAAAAAAAAAAAAAAATCACAAGAGCAACACAGGAAGGATTTACATGCAACACCACTCAATAATTTATCATCCACGTGATTCGTAGCACAGCTAGACTGTGCAAACATGCAGAACCTCTGCAGACACACACTCAGCTGTCTAACAAGTTAATTCACACAAGCCAGAGATTCACCAAAAGGAGCAGCAGCCCTGCCTCAGCCTGCTTCCTCTTCTTGATGAACTGTTTGCTGTATCTCCCCTATTACTATTAATGCAACTTTTGTAGCCAGCCAGAGAATCAGAGAAAGTGCGCAAAGCTGGGGACTTGGATGCTGCCGAGTCACAGGCGGCTGGACCCACACAGGGGATGCAGATTAGGCAGGCAAGAGGACAGGCTGCCCATCAGCTCACACACTGCCAACAGCACAACATGCCACACAGCCACACAGGAGAGGAAGAGTTTTTTTTTTTGCAGCAAGCTTCTCAGAACAAATGCTACAATACATACTGTTTGGTGATCAAACTGACGGGCTGAAATGAGCCGAGACACCTAAGGCCCAGCAGTGCAGCAACTGACTAATCATACCCAAACTTGAAGCATTTTGGCCTTCCAAGTGGGTCGGGTGAGGAGGAATTCAACCCTGCTTTACAGGTAATATGTTTCAGAAAGAAAAGTGTCTACATGAACATTTATATACAGTACTTCAAGCAAAGAAACACAAACTGCTTTAAAAAGTCCTGTAACAGTATCACTTCTCCAATAAATACTGGCTGCACGTGGTACTAGATGGTAACTGCGCAAGGCAGACATGCTGACTGGACACACAGCACACCAAAGAAAAATACCTTCCCTTGAGTAGATGCTGCAAATGCCTCTCTTGGGGAGAACACCAAAAGGTATCTCTTTTGTGCAGCAACTGACTCTCCTGAGCTATCCAGAACAGCCTTATCTTTAAAAACATTTGGAAAACAGAATCAAAACCTACTGGAAAGGCTGGGGTAGGCAGGGAGCTAGATGTATAGGCAGAAGAGAGAGCTGACAGGCTGGATAAACTTAGTTACAGCCCTCTTCAACCAGGCTAAAATACTAGCAATGTTTACCTTAAACTACCTATACCTCAAGAGAGCATTTGCTTTCCAATAGACTTAAGTACCTTTAGTATAACCAGCACTTCAGACACATCTCCTCACTGAGGACAGTACTACTGAGTCACAGATGACCCATGTAATATTTAATAATAAATACAGTCGCTTTACAACTTTACAACAATCACACAAAACTAGTCTGTATTAAAAGCAAGTACACAGTCTGTACTAAAAGCAAGTGAAAGAGTGATTTCAGAACCAGCAGAGAAATCTGAGAATATTAAGAATAAAAAAGAGAAAACGACATGTAGAGCTCAATACTATAAACACTTACAACCCGTGTTGGTAACAACAGGGCTTACGACTTCCATATTTTTCTCCTTAAATTTAATTTCACTTAAAATGCAGATGCTACTAGCTCACAATACATGATGAAATTTGAAGGGAATTTGATTCTACAGTCAATCCAAAAGGCACCCACTGTCTCTACGCACAGAAATACACTATGGAGAAGGGCAATCTTACTGACAAGTCAGCTTACTTATTCCTTCCAAAACTATGTATTAAAGAATACAGCAATCCAAGTACTATTCTGAAATGACCACATCACTCAGCATTTTCATCCATCTCCTCCTAGAGGAACTTCTTACTAAGAGAAGAAACAATGCAAAAAAACAACCACCACCACCAAACAACCAGCCACCTTCAGTATGCCTAAAACAGCCCATTTGTCAATAAGTATTAAAGCACTCTATGCTGAACTGTTAATCTAATTTTCAAAAATAAAAGAAATACAACCAAAAAATGTTTTTCCAGCACAGCTGCACCTGTAACTAGTGCATCACCAGCTGTGTCTTTCTGGGTTCGCATCCCTTCACACTTGCATTACGCGTTATTTTGCTCAAGTACTTGTCGGATAAAGATGGCCAGCTCCCGGCCAGGCTGCAGACAGCCATTTCCTTCCAAAATGAGCCACGCCAATTAAGAAGATAACAGACTGTTCACAAGCATCTCTGCCAGAGATCATCACTCCTACTGCTTGATATGCTAAAACACACATCCTGCAGAACTTTTTTTTCCAGTCAAAATTACTCGTGCTAGCAAGGATCTAGTAATAATATTGCTTAATATAACAGAGCTCCTTTCAACTGAGATGCATTAGTCAAAATGGGTTAGACTGAAATGCGCTCTCAGGGATGCACCTCAACTGGAACATCCACATGTCACACATGGCAAGCAGCAGTATGGGACTACTTTCCAGTTTTGAGGAAAATAAACCCTTCACCTATAACCATGGCACACAGCTCACTGGACTGCCAATTTGTTCCAGTCCCCGCAAAGAGAACAACAGGTTTGGAGCAAAAACGTATTTAGTAGGAAAAAAATATTACTATGTCCTCTTCTTTCATCCCATTCTCTATCATCACCTACTCATATGTACTCTCCCTTACTTCTTATTTCTCTTTGACTTTGTCTTCATATTAGTTCCTCGCATCAATTTACAGTTATCTTTGGCAGCGGTCTTCATTCGATGCCCAAATGAAAAATAAAGCACATAAATCTACATTCCCAGCATTTTGTTTCAGGTCATCTTCATGCGCACAAAGACAAATCTACATTGCTTTATATTGCAAAGACAGCCATCCAGGATCTTCAGAAATATTTTACAGTAACATTTTGAATGTAAAGAACACAAATGCACCAAGTGAACACCAAGGATGCACCATATTCACTAGCGCTGTTCCACAACCACTTAAAGGCACGTGGGCTGAACCCTAGAATGGAGGGCTCACACAACAGCATGGCCAGCCCTGGAATAGGTGCGTCTCCTTAAACACGTGAAAACTACACCCCCCTCTGCCTCCTTTCGAGAAAAGACTTTGGCAGCATCACATACCAACTTAATATGACAGTGCAGCTGTAGCCCGAGAATGGTATGTTTGTTTTATACAGATTAAACTGCAAATGAATATATGATTGCTAAATGAGACATGTTATCCTGATACTAGTGCCATTACGAACTTCCAGCTCTGCAGGATGATACTGAAAGCAAGAACAAAAATCCAACAAGCCCAATCCCAATCTCAATAATTTTCTCGCTGTGTTTCCAAACAGCAGAACCTCCCAAATAGCAGCAATGACAATTAAAGAAATTAATCTGCTTTCATTTTACTTATCAGCAGCACAGGACTGTTTTGCCATCAGGTTTTTTAAAGGCACTACATTTCATCACATTTCAGATTTTGGATGCCATTTGGCAGTCACATGGACTTTAAAAAAATGTTTTGTAGGAAAAAAAATATACTTTACAAAGGTCTGTGGAATTTCTCTATCTCAAATAATGCTGAAAGTGTCTTTTGAACTGATTATATACTTTTCACCCTAAAAATTGAAATCAAGGGAAGAGGTACCTACAAGATCAGCCATTGCCTGCCAGGATCCTGCTATCCTCTTAGAGGGATGTTAGATATCATGTTCAGATTGGTCCTGAATAAATATACAGAATGTACTCCTACACTACTGCACAGCAGAACTCATTTACATAACTTTTTGAAAGATTTTTTGCAGTTAACATAAAATTGAGCTTCTTGAAGTACACAAGGAATGCACACCTAGATGTAATGCCTTGGTTGGAAGAAGAACACAAGATTCAGCTGAGAAGCTGATAACATCCTCCTAAAACCATCTGAAGAGGGATACAAGTTCTCACGAGATCATGCCCTTCCTTTTAGTATCCTAATAAGGAGAAACCTAAAATGAAAAATACCTTAAAGTATCTATGCACTTACGTTGACACCAAGGAAAAACTTTGCTGCTGAGAGTAAGTCACACTTTTCTGTCAACTGATTTACCCAGAAAACTTTTTTTTTTTCTTCTTTTTCTCTTTTCTTTTTCTTGTTTGCTGTTAGAGTTGTGAAAAAACACAGGCGTGTTTTCCCAGGTCTGTGCACAACTAGATGCCTTTAGTTGCTCACGGCACTCCCAAAAGTGGTGAAGAACACGACTACTTCCATCCTACCATTCAGAACTGGAAACTGGACCTGCATTAGGTCCAGAAGAAGCCATTAACCAACAAACAAGAATTGTGGAACTAAAAAAATACTAAGAAAATGCAAGCTTTAGTGTTGCGTAAAAGAGAAAAAGTATTTTAAAGGTCCAGTTTAATCAGCAAGTCAGAATCGTCAAAAATCATCAAAACAGACTTCAGACTTCTGTCCTAACTACTGAAGACCAGAACAAGGTTAAACTGTGTAACAGCTGGACATGCAGTTTTTAATGCTGACATATATTTGCCAACCATAACCCTCCAAAAAACTTGTTCTATGATCTCGTCCTCCTCCTTTCTCAACTACTTTAGTTCTACACGCCTTCCCAGACCCACCCCAACCTCCAACCAAATCCTCACTTCATTAGAAGACAGCTGGATGTGCTCCTGGCTGCTTCCAAATGGAAAGTGGCTCTTGTATGGGAGCACATGTGGCACAGAGGACTGAAGTGGCAGTGGAAACATCATGCTGCACTACAGCAACATCCTCCTGTGCAGCACATACACTTAGCTCCCAACCCACTGATTTTCTGAAATCCTAAGGCCAATAAAAAAAAAAAAAAAAAAAAAGCTGGATGATTGACTGGCTAACTCCTAAACAAAAATGGTTTCACAAAAAAGGACTGCAAGAAATGCTCTTATTAAAACATACAGTCCCAAAGGATGCTCTCTAAACATCCTTTATTATTTTGTACGCCCCCCTTCAGACCTACCTCATGTCCTAGAGCCATACCTTTTCCAAATCGTTAAAAATAATTTAGAAAAAAAACACGTGATAAATCAAAAACATACATTCTTCAAATGTAAATAAAGTACTGTTCCATAAAACATGTCTAGTTGTCATATTTTGATCATGGTGGCACCTAAAAATGTGACTCAGTCCATTCCCAGTGTATTATTGTGAAAAAAAATAAAGCACAAATAAATAAATAAATAAAACCCAACAAAACCCATTATCTATCTCCACCCAAAGACCAGCTTTTCCTGCAGGTAATATGGAACAAAAACACGAAACACTGGATATTCTCTCTTACTAAAACATAAGGAACCTAAGTCTAACACTGAGCAGCTACCAAAGTGGCCTCCTTATCAGGCCTATGGAAGACACCTATCTGAGTGAACTGCAAGGCAATGTAACAGAAATTTCCGCCTATTTCAATACGCCATTGCTTTTTCTCCTAAGCCTCCCTCCTCCAAAGCCTCCCGAGGATTTCAAGAATAACCGAACGCAGCAGCACTAACGGCCTGGTCGTGGCCGTAAGCGTGACGGGTCTGACATGCATTTCCCACAGACAGCCGCCAAGGACTTTAAGAAAACCCCGAGAGGGAGCCGGGGACCCTCCCGCCGCCACGGCAGCTCGTCCAGGCTCCGCGCCCCAGGGAGAGGCCTGCGGAGGAAGGAGAACATGTGGCACGCAGACAGCCGCTCGCTTCGCCTTCTGCCGGAGGAGGAAGGCTTCATTCAAACTCCGAGGCCGGCGCCGAGCAGCGCCCAGGCCGCGGGCGGCGCGTTCCGCGGCGGCCCCCACCAACGGCGGCAGCTTTCGCCAGGCCCCGGCCGCCGCCTCCCGCCCGGCCCGCTCGCGGCTCCCCGGGCCCCGCGCTCCCCCGGAGGCCGCCCTC
>JAPSGF010000048.1:3211176-3311009 GCA_035772895.1 Perdix hodgsoniae | reverse complement strand
CCCCGCGGTGCCCCCGGCGGGCCGGGGAGGCGCTCGGCTCCCCCCCCCCCCCCCTCCGTGCCGGGGCGGGAGGGGGGCCCCGCGACCTCCAGCCCCGGCCCCGAGCTCTCGGCAGCCGCCCGGGCCGCGGCCCTTCCCCGGCCGCGTGGCGGTGCCGGCACTCACCACGCTCGCGGCCCGCGTTGCCCCGCGCTCCTCAGCGCCTCGCCGCCATGTTAGAGCTGGTGCGGCACGGACTGCGTCAGTGGAAGGAGAGGGCGGGAGGGGACGACCCCGGGGGCGGTGCGGCGGAGGGGGGCGCGGAGGCGGGAGAGGCGGCGGCCGAACCTCGCGGGGCCGGGGGGGCAGTGCGGGGTGCGGAGGCACCGGCGGCGCGGACCGCTCGGAAGGAGCCCGAGCGGTTGGGGGAAGGGGCGCCCGCCCCCTCCAGCTCGTCAGCGGCGCTCCGCCCGCCGCCTCCACTCCCCTCGGCCGGGCCGGGCCTGGCGGGAAGGAGCGCGGGCTGTGAGGGGCGGGCGGCGCGCCGTGCGCCGGCACCGGCACCGGCTGCGGCCTTCCGCGCTGCCCGCGGCTGGAGCGGCCGTTCCGCCAGCGGCCCTGGAAACGGCCGGGATTTGGGTCAGTAAACAGCTCTAAACGGCCCCGGGAGCCGCTGTGCCTGGCGCGACTGAGGGGTTGTGAAGAGCTAAAAAGGAAATTATCGTGTAGAAAAATGTCCCTGATCTTAACCTGTGTGTTTACACTGCCACTCCAGTCGTGTCAGTCTGCAATAGAAACAGAAGCTTTCTTGCTCTGAGCAGTGAGTACGGGGTTTGTAGTCGTGTGTAACGGGAAGGGAGGATGCAAGTCTTGTGGTCAGATGCTGAGAAGCCTGTTGAAAGCAGGAACATCATCACCTCCTTCCAAATTTCTAACCAAAATTAAAATAATAATAATAATAAAAACCCAAACACAAATAAGAGATTGAGTTGTGAGCCAGGAAGTCCTGAAGTAAGCGGAGTACTACATGGTAAATCAACGCCAGCTTCAATAGGCTTTGGTACAAGGCTTTCTTCCCCTAAATGCCTGCTTAAAATGTAAGAAATTTTATCTAGCCTCTTCAGTTTGCTTTAGACGTTATTAATTGATAAAATAATTGATTTCATCCAAATGCACTTGGCAAGTCAAAAGCAACAAATTCAGCATCTTTTACATGGAAAGTCCATATGGTTTGCAGGAGTCACCTCCATGCATTCAGGTGTACTTTTAAAGTGGGAGATCAGATTTCCTAGAGATACGTGAGTTTGTGTATGGGTAAGTGCTGCCCTGAGTTCCCCACAGGGCTCAGGTCCTCCCTGTCACTTACATGTCACACACGTGTGTGTGTCCCTGCAGTCTGCAGCCCAGGCCATCTGCATTTTACTATTTTACTAGTTTGAGGGAGTTCCATATTTGTAAGCATCCAATATTTGAGGCGTAACAGTAGATGAGACAAAACCAATCCTGTGATATGCAGCTGCAAAACAGCCAATCAATCACCAGATAATATTGGCTGTGATTTCAGATAGAATGATAGCAGCCTGAGGCCATGCCACAGAAGGCTGGAAGGATAAATGAGCACTGTGAGCTTGGCATTACCATTGCCTCAAATCAGTTGATGCTGACTGACCACATCATCAGATATTGGATGGTGTTTGTTATTTTCACTGGTGGTGGAGAAGATGCAGAGAGAGGATTTGGAGCTGTTTGTATGCAAATCTAAGTCACATATTTGTCACAATATGTTAGATTTGTGTTCCAGAACTTGACGTTAGATCTGTGTCCCAAAACTTGCAATTTAAAACTCTTCTTTTCTTTTTTTGCAGTGTAAGAACATACAGCATACAAATATGGTAAAGCGAATTAATCATAATGTTTTTTCATTATGTATAATGTTACTGCAGAGGGCTGCAACAAGTTAAGAGGAAATTCTTTCCTCGGAGGGCAGTGAGGCCCTGGCACAGCTGCCCAGAGGAGCTGTGGGTGCCCCATCCCTGGGGTGCTTGAGGCCAGGTTGGATGGGGCCGTGGGCAGCCTGTAGGGGACAATCAGCCTGCAGCAGAGAGTGGGACTGGGTGGGCTGCGAGGTCCCTGCCAACCCCAGCCAGCCTGTGATCTGTATGTTCAGTGCAGTGAAGCCAAACACCAGAGCTTCACTCTTGAACATCAGACCGATGTGTTTTTTTTAGACAGAGATGATGTTCCCCCTCTCAAAGTATATTATATAAAAATTGTATTGATATGACCTTGGAACTTGACAAATACCCTCTGACTTTGCTTGGAAGGTCTGACCCTTCTCCCTGCTCCTGGCGTCTCCCGCCAGCCCCGGGGCCGCACACAGCATGGCAGGGATGAGCGGAGCGAGGTGTACCATCTGCAGCTTCGGTGCGTGAAACCTCGCGAAAATGCCAATTAAGGCCTTCTCAAACGATGCCGCGCGGGTGAAAGCGCGCCTTACAAGTCGCAGACAAGGCTGCTTCTTCCATTTCCTTAATCGCGTTTTTCTCCGAGTACGGCACCCCGCCGCTTCACCGGCGCTCCCTTACGCCAGCTCTAAGCCGACCGTAGGCCGCGGGGCCGCCTCGAGTCCTCCGCAACGCCCCGGCCGCTCGGCTCGGCGGCCGCCCTTCGGAGCGCAGCCGCCACCTCCCCGCCCACCGCTCGGCCCCCCTGCGCCGCCCCCGCGGCTCTTCGGCGGCGGCGGTGCGTGCGGGCTGGTGGCGCCGGGCCGGGATCTGCGCGCGGGAGGGCTGGGGGCGGCCTTCCTTCGGGCCCCGGGTAGGGCGAGGCGCCGCGGGGCCCGGGCCGACGCTGGGAGTCGGGCTCGGCGCTTCCCGCTGTCCCCCTTCCCCGTACACGCGGATGCGGCCGAGGGAGCGCTGGACTGCGGCTGCGCGGGGACGCTCTCCGCGCTGCCGTACCGTCGGCGTGTCCCTGTCCTCGGTGAGCGGAGGGTTTCCGGGCCTTCTGTGGTTTGTAACGCAGGTTTAAGAATGCTTATTGTATTTCCGCTGATATCAAGTGACTTTAAATACCTTCTTGTGCTTTTAGTTTATATTCTGTGCAGTAAATAGAAGATGGAAGTAGTTGTTGAGGGAGGTATACATTTCCTGGTTTGAATCTGTGTGTTTCTAATTTTCAAAACACTTGGCATTTTTCTTGGGTTTCTTTTTATAAGACATTAAAATAAGTTACAGCGTAAAATCGTGTAGAAGTTTGTGACAGATCCCTTGCGTCTACTGAATACTCTCCAGAAAGCAGTGCTCGTAACTGGCCTGCAGGTTGTTCTGCATTGCTGTCCCTGCTCCCAGCTGCTAGCACAGGGATTCACTCAGTTCTGACAGCTCTGTATTGCAGCCTCTGTTTAAAAGCCATTGGTACAATCACTGATGATTGTTGCTTTTGGCTATCATCACTGGGAGTGTTTGGTTACATGCATGTGCATCTATGCAGCATTTGTTGATAACTTGAGAAATGTAATGTGGAGGATTGGCAAATGGTCTTGTAACAGTGGTCAGCTTAGGACTTAAGATTTTTTTTAAGATTGCTGGGTTGTGATTTAGCAGTGGCCTGATCGTCCTTTGGTCTGTGTTTCACTTTGTTAAGTCCACTTGTATGAAATCTTAAGAGATGTCCTCCCTACTGCTAACAGCGCGTATCTGTGTCCTTAGATGGAAAGGCCAAACTTCTTATGGACACTTCATGGAATAAATAGCAACACATAACTTTTCCCAGTGATAAATTGGAGTAATTTCTTTGTAAGCGCGCTGAATGAAGCAGGCATAACCAATGAAAGTAGCCTGTAAAAGAGGGAGTACAAAGCAAATTCATTATTAAAAAATTACTTACTGTGTAATAGCTGGAAAATGTGTACCTGTTTGCATGCTTTCATTTTGCACAGGGAAGAAAATCTTTCATGTTATGAGGCATCATAACTTAAAATTGTGTAGAGCTCAGGAGCGTGTGCTCACTCACTTCCTTTTACCGCTAACAGCTGCATTTCCTTTGAGCCCCCTGTTGGCATCATGGAGCAGCTCCGTATGAAGGCAAGTCTCAGTGCCTTGTGCTCTCCTTGCACACGAAAAAGCCCATCTTTGCCTTCTCAGTATTAGCATGGCGGCACATGCATTTTTGGGGGTAGCTCTTTAAATGTGGAAGTATTTTTTAAAATTATTTAGAAAGTTATTACCAGGGGTAATAACTTTTCTTAACACTTCTGGGTGTTTTGATGTTCTTTGTTCACTCAGAAGAATTCAGAGCATGGTTTTTTTTTAAGCTTACATTAACTACTACATTAAAAGGCAGATACATTGATTTTTAGCTAGGATTTATGACTGTGTCTGACTGCTTTAATTCTGTCTCACTACAGGTACCTCAGAACTGAGTTACCAATATAGTGACTGTACAGGATGAAAAGAAGTGCCCATTTTTCAGATGCCCAGTTTTGTTCTGTGAAACAGTGTTTTGCTGTGAAAAATGAAAGAATCTAGACACCATTAAAGGTAGCTGATGGACTTAGAAAAATGCTTTGTTTGAGGCAAGTTTGCTTGTCTGCACTGAGACATTACCAAGCCCGAGCTCTGAGCAACGATCTGCTTCTGAGCCAGATAAATAACTGTACCCATGAAGATGAAGTGTTCAGCCTTGTTGGCAAGAACAAGGCCAGGCTTTCTGAAAAGCATGTGGGAATTGCACTGAATGTGTTATGGCAGTTGCAGAAGAAGAAGCCACTTCTATTAAGGACTTCTGACTATGTAAGAAATCACTCCCAGTTTCTAACTCTTTGCTTTTTAGCGGAAAACAAAGTAGAACACATGGATAGTGAAGCAATAGTGGACACTCTGTATAGTATACTGAGGTAAGCAGTATTATGTTGATTTCCACATCTATACATTGTGCATCTGGTAATAAAAAGAGAGTGTTTTTGGAGTAACACTCCAGCTGAAAAAATCTAACTACCTGCCAGATCCAAGCAAGGTTGATATGTTTTGTACTCCTGATAAATAGAATTATGATTATGAATGCATAAATGTTTATAATGTGTTTTTGGGTACGTTTGTTTGATTGGAAGGAGCAATAGAAATGTTAAGCATGATAAATTATGGGAAGACCTTTTTCTCTTCAATTTATTTCTTTTAATTTCTTAAGCAAACTTTCAAACTGCTGTCTTTAACTTTTCTGAAGGCTCAGTGTGGAAAGCCATGATTCCTTGGCAGCAATGCTCGTTACAGAAGCGTGGAAAAGATTAGAAAGGCAAGTACTGAACTAGTATGCTTTGTGAAAAGTGTAAGTTGTAGGTGTGGTTTGCTTCACACAAGGCTACCCTGGCTTCTCAAAGAGTATTGGCTTCTGGGTTGCGTAGTGTTTCGTACATGCAGTATGCTTCCTTATAAAATACCTGAGCATTTTGTCTGAGTTCAGGATATCACTATGTCACAGGAAACGTGAAAATATTTTGTTCCTGTTTTGTAATTTGAATGTTACTTATAATTTATATAGTTGTTGAATTAGATTTTTCCCTTTAGTTATTCGCTAGAAATAAAAGGTATGTATTCTGTCTTTGTTTGATGTCTTCACAGCCTTAGTTTACCAGCTTTGTCTAAATTTGCAGTGTGTTTACACAAGCAGCACAGACATTTTAGTCCCCTAACTGGCAAAATAGCGCATCTTGTGGACATGAAACTGGATTCCATACAGGATATACGGTAAGTGTCAGAGTGAACCTGAGTAGTGTGGGAAACAATATGTCACAGTTACTGTTTTGGGTGTTTTTTTTTGTTTGTTTGTTTGTTTGTTTTGGTTAAACATTTTCAGTTTTTCTCAATTGAAGGTTAATTCAGTTTGGGGTCTGTGGAAAAGATGTGATTTGTGCATTGGTTTTTGTGAAAAAGTTTACTCAGGTTAAATATCCCAATTACTTTTTGAAGAATTTATTTGTAACCAGTCTAAGTGCCTAACTAAAACTAATGTTTCACTTAAAGTGGAATAAAAGATATTCTCTTATTCTGATTCTAAATTTCTTCTGAACTTTTCTGAGAATATACAAGTCAATTCACCAGATGTCTGTTTTCCTTTTAGGTTAGTAGTTTCTCTGTTATCACATAATGAATAATGATGGGGAATCTTAAAACAAATCTCTTTTTATATATCTTCAGAGCATTTTTATCAAGGTTAATCAATCAGTTCTTTTGCTAAGGTGTCTGTTACATTATCCTGATGCTAAAATTGTGTTGAATCATAGAATCGCAAAGGTTGGAAGAGACCTCTAAGACCATCCAGTCCAACCATCTACCTACCAGTAATATTTCCCCGCTGGGACCATGTCTCTTAGTACAAAAGTAGAACCCTAGGCAAAAAAAAGTTCAAGCTTATTTTTCTTGCTTCTCTTCTCCCTGGGCCACTGTAGCAAATGCTGCTCTTTTTTTCCCCTGCCTTTTCCAGCACCATCAGTCTCCATTTATTTATTTATTTATTTTTGGGCACGCAGAGCCTGCTTATGAACTTAATTGAATGAGACCGCATTTCTTTACACAACTTACTCTCCTTTGAAGTTATCCTATTAGGAAGGGAGTTTTTTTCTTTAGGATTGATGGTGACTCTTCTCCCTGTTCTGTCTCCTGGCAATTGTTTGGATTTCTTTAATTTTTCACTGAAGATTAAAGATCTTTTTGCAAATTTAAATGAGACATGTCAGGAGTTTGCCTTAGGCAAGCACTTTTACACAAACAAGTTTGTAAGAGTTGAAAAATCCCAATCATTTCAGTAATTCTCTAAAAGCAGAATTTTTAAGTTATTTGAACATATGCTTTTTGCTGAGCTGTTTTTTGTACATTAGATTCTGAACTCCTCGTGGCACAGAAACCAGCAACATCCTAACATTCCTTTATTTGGCTAGTTTATTTGAGAAGTCTAAAATGTGTTACTTAACTGTGTTCAATGTGTAAGCTTGAAGTCTTTTGAATTTTTTAGGATCTTGTCAGTTCTGATGATCAGTGTATCTGGTGTCATCTCATGGAGTTTTCAGGACCGATTACTACAGAAGGTGGAACAACTATTGGGAGAAGAAGTCCACTTCAACTATGCCAAAAGAATTGTACAGTTTCTTCAACTTAGTAAACTGACATATCCTTCTTTGCTAGAAAAGTGCAACAAGATTTTCTTAAAAAGCACCTCTCATCTTAATTTAGACAATATTAGTCTTATTTTTGGACTGTATGAACAGCTGGGTTTTGACAATGCAGAGTTCCGCTTGATTGCTAAACAGCTGCTGTCTGAATCAATAGATGATTACCATGATCCTGAAGCCTTTGCAAAATTATTTTTTGTTCTTGGGCCTATGGCTGGGTCCAAGGTAAGAGAAAGGTAAGATTCTGAAGAGGTATTATTTTTATGTAGTCTTTTGCAGAAATTGAAAATCTGTTGGTGTTTTGGGGAATTTCTGAGCCTTTATGTGACATCTGGTTATTAGGTTTTCTACTCCTAACTTTATAGCAATGAATTGTTTCATTACAGAAAGCAGTTTGTCTTGAAACAGTTGTGTAGGAAGTTGTATCTAGTAACTAAGGTGCATGAGAATACTGTTACTCAAGACCATCTTGTTGTCTTTCTCATATTATTTCCTTTAACTGTGGATAGTGGTAACAAACTTTTTGCCTTTTTCCTGAGAAATATATGCTATAGTGTGTATTACATTTTTTCCTTTTAAGATCTGCAGTAGCTGAAACGATTGGAGTCTTGTCCTATCCCAGTTTGGTGTACAAAATCACAGAATTGTAGAAGTTGGAAGGGTCACTGAGCCCCAACCCCTGATCATTGAGTCCAGCCCCTTAGCACGCCATATCCAGTATGAAAGGATGTTAGCAGGGAATCCTCCAGAATGAATTTAGCGATTGGAGCCCTGTATTACATTGCAGATCTTGGTCTGCCTGCATTGTTTGTGCCACAAAATCCTGGTATTATTCATGGCTCTCTCGAAGTCTTGGGCAGAATTTATTGTGTTAGTTATGATTAGCAGTGTTTTCAGACTGTACTTCAGTAGTAGTTCCTTCTCTTCAAATCTCTGGATATTTTTTACCATAACTTACACAATAATTGTAATTTTCCTTACAATAAGTTTAGCCAGTTGAACTGGCCAGAACCTTTTCCTAGATCTTTTTGTCTTTTTCATGAAAGTCAAAATGAGGCAGCACAAGTTATTAGCCTTATTTGCCCCAGAATCAGTTCAATTCATATTTGATTTTGCGATCTCTAGCTTGCTGGTTGGTGGTGAATTTTTATTTTTGACTACTTTCAGAAGTGTTGGACTCAGTGTCCTGATATAATACATTTGCATCTTTGTCTATGCCATGCTGTTCAGAAGAATGGTTCACAACATAGAATTGTCTAGTTGGGGAGAATCTGTTTGCCTGTATTTCCTGATGTAGTCTGTTGTTCTTTCCCTCTTCAGACAAAGAATATTGTTACAATCTTTGCTGTGACTTTTCAGCAGTTTTTCTTCGGAAAATAGATTTTTTTCTTCTCCTTAGGTTGCTAACAACTGCAGCACTCATCGCAGAAGGATTTAGCAGTCATCAAGCATTAGTGATACTGAAGACAATGCAGAAAATGAGATGTAGACATTCTCACCTGCTTGAAAAGTAATTTTTTTGAAGACTACAAAGTAATTGTGTTCTATAGCTTATAGATTACTTTGATTTATTAAGAAAAAATATATAGTTTCCTTTGGGAGTGGAGAGTGTGTCACATACAAACACATGCACTCTGCATATTGTTAGCTGTTACAGACTTTAGAATATCACAGCTTCACCCTGAAGTGATTGAGTAATTCAGGAATTTCACAGAAGGGCATTTCATTTCTAGTAAGTTAATGTAATATAGCTTTTAGCTTATTTACTATTATATGATCTGTTTTGTGTAAACTTAGCCTGTGAGAATTACTGTAAACTGCTGAGACAAATGAGAATATAGTTAGTTGCAAACTGCGTCTGGTTGTCCTGTTAAAATGTGAGTTGTTTCTTCAAAAAATATTGTGCCCTAACTTGAATTACTAAGTCTTTAAGAACTTAAGCCAGATTCTCTGCAATTGTAAACTGAACAACAAAACTGAGGTGGGGAAGAGTGCAGGAGTATATAATCGTCTATTTAGTTACTGTGCAACATGGGGAACCCTTTCTTCATTTGGGGTGTTGTGTTCTGCAGTATCTTTTGCATTAACATAATACCATGTCATCTTTTTCTGTTTGCATTCAGAATGGTTTCTGTTCTGCACAGACACTTGGATAGCTATCACGTACTGCAGTTGGTAAAGTTAACACAGTGCTTGGTGTTGTTGCATTGCCATGATCAGGAGTTGTTTGCCAAGCTGAAAATGTTGTTATTAGGGTGAGTGTTTGTTTTTGAAAATTTGGTGTCTTGTTTAATTGAAGTATTACACAGTATTCTAGTTAATATTTTAAATGACAAGCTAAAATATTTGTCTTCCTGAAGTATGAAGAAGTAACAAGCTATTACAATGACTTAATTTGATTAAACACATAAATCAAAGGAAATGAAATAGGTTTTATCTTGGCTGTAGATCTAGTAGTATCTGCTAATAAAAGTGATGTCTTTTAAAACATTATAGAGGCATTCAATAGGAAATTTTGGCTGATATTATGTAGGAAGGGCATGTATTAATCTCTTCTTCGATACTTGAAGAAGCAGTCAATAAAAAGTAAGTAAAGATGTCATGGTTGGAACAAGTGAAAGTATAAAGCAGAAATACTCTTCTACAGAACAGAGAACTTTCTAGTTAGTTCTCATTGTTGTGAAGAGATCTGCCACCATTGCTTTCACTTTTTTTGGAAATTATCCTTGACCTAGGAACTCACAAACTCAGTTAACAAAGGGCAGAACTTCCATAGTAAGTGCTTCTGTGCTCTCAGTAACACTTCAAGCCTCACCAGCTAAGATGCTCGCTGTCATCTTCCTCTTTTCAGTTTGAATGTTAGAAGGAAGAAATTGATGTTGAAATGAAAAAACAAACAAACAAACAAAAAACAAGACAAAAGAAAAACCAGGCAGATAGTCACTTCTGTGTGAATTTTGTGCCACTGATTTTGTGTTTCTTTTACTCTTGAAACAATGTACTACTCTTGCCTGTTCAAATAGAACTTAGATGCAGCCCTGCCTGTGGCAGTGGCTTTGGAACTTGATGGTCCTTGAGGTCCCTTCCAGCCCAGGCGATTCTATGATTTTATGAATTTGTTTGCTTTCTAAACAAAACAAAACAAAAACAAACAAAGAAACAAAAACCAAAATAAGCAAATATTTGCACTCTGTCAATATTGATGGTCTGTTTTTCTTTTTCTCTTCTCAGTTTTCTAAAATCTAGTGTCATACCTGCTGATACTGCTGCAATAATTCGCACACTGGCCATGCTTCCATCCTCTCAAGTGGAGGAAATAATTATAAACAAAGTAACAGCAGTTCTACCTCAGTGCAAGCTCCAGAGCCTCAGTTGCATTGCTACAGCTCTTGTCAAATGGAATCATTATGACAAGTTGCAGTGGCAAAACACTTCTGAGCTACGTGTAAACCTTCTGCAAAAACTAAATGACTATGGATTTCACAGACTTCAGGAAGCCAGGAACTTAAATCTCCTGTTGGAAGAACTCACACATGTGAATGGAGAGTGGTTGCAGGAAGTCATCAGTGAGGAGATTGTGGCTGCATGTCGACGTTTGATTGATCAAGTAACATGGGCAAATGTGTTACAGTTGTCTATTTTTCTCATAAAAACAAACCACCGCTGTCCTTTGTTACTTGACAGAATAGCATCTGTGACTGTTCAAAATATAAACAAGGTATTATAGTTTTTGTTTTAATCTACTGTATAAGTTCTTTAGTTAGAAAATGACAGGTTAGTAGCAAATGGGTTAGAATTCAAGCTTGAAAATCTTGACTTTTATGGTTTTACCTAGTTGTTTGTTTCTCATGAATTTTGATTAAACATACAACTTTACTATTATTTTTTTTTTAATTGAGTTTACATAATTCACCTTTTCAGCTCACTTGCAGTGGTTTTACATACAGCAGTTTTTTATTGGTGGAACAGGATTACAATTATGCAGATTTGGCCTTGGCCACTGCTTTGGGAGTAGATATTTAAATTACTGTAGCTGTCTCATCCTTTTCCATGATACACACAGCTTATAGTGGCTTTTGCGTTGGACCAGAAGTCATTCTAGCTGAGAATCCAGGCTTTGACAAACGTAAGAATATGTGATTTTGTAGCAAAGACAAATGAAGGTTTTGAGATCATCTCCCTGGAACAGCCTGTCATGGATGCTGAGATTTTCCAGGCTAAAGATGGCCTGTAGGATAATTTTCTTTAAAAGCTGTTTTTGGATCTGTTCTATGCTTTCTTTTCTGGATTTGAATCTGCTAATTTTTCAAGCTTTTGAAAAACAACGCACTGTTAGTGATTTATTTTTTTTTTTGGTAATGTAAGAATGATTGTTTAAACACATTTCCTTCCATTCCTTCCTTAAAACTGTTTACTGAAATTTTCACTATATATCAATTTATATTAAGAACTGTGTTCAGAATCTCCATGGATATGTTCTAAAAACGGTTTGATGTGGCTCTGCACAGAAAGGTACATTCCTAGAACTTTTTCTTCTTCTACGTCCTTCTTGAATTGGCGGACTTGAATAGCACAGTGCTAGGAGCACTGAGCACTTCTCTTGAGTATTGAATCAGTGTTTTTTAGAGAGAAATCCACAGTGCCTCTGGGAGACTTTTCACTGTAACTCTTTCAGCACTTGTCTTTCTCTTTGTCCACTGAAAGCTGTTTTACTTCCACACGTTACTTTACACTTTCTTCTCTTTACTTTTCCTTTCTTACCTTCCTGTTCAGTCAGCATTAGGTCAACTGTAATCCTTTGTGTTCAGGTTTTCATTTGACCATATTAAATATTCCTTTTACCTCTTTACAGTATAGTCACATCGTGTGGCATATATATTTTTTGTTACCCATTCTTGTGTGGATATCCTCGATAACCTGTGTTTTTGGTCAAAGTCACTGTTTTCTCAATTATATTTTCCTCTTTCCCTCCTCCACCCCCCAAATTAGGAACTGATGTAAAAGACATTTTGTTTTGTCTTTCAACACTGTAGTTTATAAAACAAACAAACAAAAAAAAAAACATTGGATGGGAAACTTTTTAAAAACCTTAAAGTCTAAGCACACAGTAACACTTGGATCATCTTCATCTAATAGCTTTCGATTTTTAGCCATAGTTGCAATTTTAATGACTTGTGCATTTTATTATTTTTATGTTTTTATCTAGGAAAAGTTGAGAACCAGAAAAAAAAACCAAAAACATAAAAAACCTGAAAAAGTACTTCATTAAGTTTCCATATTCTGAATAATTTACAAAATCCTTTTTACTACAAAACAATTTTAGAATACTTTTCAGCGGCTCAACTTAGGATACTTTTTTTCCCCAGATCCACCCACTGGAAATGTATTTCATTCTCTATCTTTTCTCTGTTCTGAACTATGATCCTCCTGCCAATGAAGAGTTCTTTCAGAGTTGTATCCAACATCTGACTTCTAACTTGAGTAAGTATATTAGAGGAACATGGGCTGAGTGCTGCTGAAACATTTTATTTGTACTGGACAAAACTGTGTGTATGATGGCATTTTTAAAGCCAAGTGAAAAAACGTGTCTGTGTGCTCTGTGAAATTAAAAGTATATTTCTGTGGGGTTTTCTGGCTTCATTTCATTCTTTACAAAGTAGTGTTTGTACAGGACCAGCAAAGTATCTTGAGCATAGTATAAAGAAACTGAAAAGTCTGATTAATGTACTGTGCTGTCATTGAAAATAATTGCTTTGGTATTCCGCAGGGAATCATTACTTCAGAGCAGGACATGTTTTAGAGCTCACCAAAAATGCCTAAGTTGTAGGAGAAAATGTGTAGATCTATTGTGGAGTTAGCTTTTTTTTTTCCCCTAATGTTAAGACAGACTTGGGAAGCAGAAAAGCATTACAAAAGTCTTTTCAATTCTCTGTAGTTTTAATATGGATTTCTGTTTCGTTTGTAAAGGTTGTTTTGAAACTCATCACTTGGTGCTGCTGGGTTACATTTTGGCAGTGGCTGGGTATTTTCCTCCAGCTCTCATAAAGACAGTATTTGATGTTTCTTTCCTAAGCAGATTGGATGCTCAACTTGAAGGTAAATATCTAGCTCTGATGAATTTGGTTATATAACATAAAATGGAATTGTGGTCATGTATGTAACTTGAAAAGTAGACTGTACATCATTTGGTCTTCTGGAAAGACTGCTCTGTATGATCTAGTCAGCATTTGAGTGCTAAAAGGGAAGGGATAAACAAAATGTATATTTTAGAAGTATTGGCATATATTACTGATGATGTTGCCAGATAAGACAAGTTCACTCTAAAAAAAATTATAGTCAATTTATTGCACTTGGTATACTTAATTTTAATGGAAATAAAATTACCTGAATATAGTATTATTATAAGAAATTGTTACAGTCCAAAGCTCAAGAAATAATGTGGAATTCTGGTCTGCAAAAAATTTGCCCCACTGGACTGTACTTCCTAAATAAGATATTGAATGCTTGTTTGACTGTTCCCTGTCCTTTGCTACTGATGTGCTGTTGCCATTTTGCCATCAAAAGATAATGATGAGAATTTAAATCACTGCTTTCTTCTGTCATGCTATTGCTCTTAATATTGAGCAAAACTTGTTTTTATTTTTTTCTGTAAGGGATTTAGTGAAGCCTTCTAAAATTGTGTAGCATGAATTTTATAAATGCCATAGTATAAAGCTACCATATTTTTGGTGAATGATTCAGAAGTATCCATCTAGTTGATTATAATGGGTTTTTCACTTCACAGTTCACACTTTTTTTTTATGTTGTTTAATTTAGTCCTGTCTGATACCTTAAAGCAGAGGGTCCGCTCACGGCTTATGAAACTGAACAGAGCAGTCTGTCTGGAATGTCCAGAGTTTCACATCCCTTGGTTTCATGAGCACTATTTCCAGCGTGTCTCATGTAAAAGTAAGTCGTTGAGGAGAGCTGCACTTGTTATTATAATAGTCTGTTTTCAACAGTCTGCTAGGTACTTGTTCTAAAACTGCTGGGCTGACACTAGCACACAATAGAAGCTCAGAAAGGCATACTCTATTATACACTGAAACAATGTTCTTCAAAAGTGTGAACACTTAGTAGGTGCAAAACAGCAAGGCAGTTCTTCCCAGGAGAACCAGTATACTGGAGAGGAGGTATTTATATGTAAGAAATACGATTTAAACAAAATAGAGCTGGTATATATGACATGGAGGATGGTGTAAGAATTGGGATCATCAAAATTGTCTACTGGAGGAGATGCTGTGTTTTCGGAATGAAACGCTTTGATGACTTAGCCATTAGGAGGCTAAATTGTTGTTGTCTTCTTCAAAAAAGTCAAGGTTCATCAAAGGTGTGAGATGGAGTGGTCAGGTGCAGCCTCATAGATGTAGCAGCTGAGAACTTTCAGAACAGCAATGATCTCAGGAAGTCTAGCTGATGCAAACACAACGTCTCCTCCATTAATTCTTACAGTATTAATTCCGCTTTGCTATCTGTCAGACTAATCTGCTTTCTAATCTATGAGACTGAAGATGTCTAATGGAGCAAGGTATTAAGCAATCTGCAACACGTTGAGAAATAACAGCAGACTATGCCTGTAATGGATGCAAAATTATTAAATACTTATTTAGCAGTCTAATCATGATTAAAAACAAAAATCAGTTGATTAAACCTGCAAACAAAGTGCTTGTGGGAAAACGGGGATGGAAATTTGGATTTGTAGTTTGTGCTTAGTGGTACCTGTTACTTTCTACCCAAAAGATGATGATGTGACCTCTGAATTGTGATGGAATAATACCAAGGATCACTGCTTTAATTCAGTAGGCTTGCTATCAAAAGTGCAATGTCACAAGGTACTGTTTCAGATCTTCAGCTGTTGTGTGTTTTGACTTATTAATTCTTTGTCTTTGTAGGCATTAGCCGAATAAATCCACTGCGACAGCATGTTCACAGAATGCTGGCAGAGATCTTAGGAGGGAGCCATTATGCAAGAGTATCTGTTCTCACACCATACTGCTATGAAATAGGTGAGAAGTTCCACCTTCAAGGATTGCTTTGGAGACTGCTGGTAGCACTATTATCACCAAGGCTGGGAAGCCCCCAGGGCTGACTATTTGAAGGCCACAAGATACCACAAATAAGAAATACCTGTTTTGGCGGTTTGTATAGAATACACTTTCTAACAGTTTTGCATAATTCAGGTACAAATGTTGGATACCTCTAATGATGGTTGTCACTTAGTTTTGTCTAGAAGCAAACACTATGCTGAACAAATTATTTTCCCTTTTTCTGTCTGTTTTCATCTGTTGTGTTTTCTCACAGATTTTGAGTGCATTCTGGATAAAAATAAAAAGCCTCTTTCTTACATTGCTCACAATATACTTCTGGATGATTTGAAGGGAATACACTTCAGACATGACGTCAAGGATGAAGAGAGAAAGGCATTGCCACAAGGGGCTCAGAGGTTAGTACATGAAATTCTTATACTCTTCAAGCTTTAGATCAAATTTAGAACAAATTTTTGTTGTTTATGTCCTAAATAGTTGATGGAACACTTTGGCTATTTATTTTTCTGTTTCTTTTTCTAATAACTTTCTTTCTTATAACTTTATATATCTTGCCAAACCCAGCCAATGTTCTGTGGGGGCAGAGTGAGACACAGAAGGTATTGATTGCTGTGTAAGCAGCATGTATGTAGTAACAGACAAAACATGGGTATGTTATCAGCGCTCTTTTGGTTACCCATCTAAAATGTGGCACTGTGTTAGATGTTACAAATCAAAATATTAAATCCACCTCAGCCAAACTCAGTACAATAGAGCAGATAGAGATTCTTGAAATACATATTTTATGACATTGGAATACTCTGACCTCTTCTAACGTAATCCTTGAAAATGCTGGTTGCTGGTTTTGCCATTTGAACAGAGCAGATGAAAGACAGAAGTGCTCTTCCTAAAGTTCAGGTATCTCCAAATAAATGTAAGAAAAATACTTTGTCTACTTTCAGGGAGTTGTTTAATTTTCTTCTTCTATGAACTGTTAGATTTATCTAGCAAAAGTCTTCCTGAAACTATCAATGCTGAACTAGAAATTTTACTTTATCAGAAAGTAAATACACTTTCTGGTCTGTTTGTTTGCAGAATTGCTTTGGAATTTCTTGATTCGAAAGCTTTTAGTAAAGATTCACGCCATCTGAAAGGAGAACCTGCAGTGAAAAAACGACACCTGGAAATACTGGGGTACCGGGTCATTCAGGTGAGCAGCCAACAGTATTTTATCTCTTCTGTTGAGTTGTGTTGGTAGTGCAGATTGATGGATTTTCCTTCCAACAGATTTAAAGACAGTTTTCATCTGATGGTTAAAAGCACCCACTGAGTGAGAGCAATTTTTGAATTTAGAGGAGTAATTTCTAGCAATTTATAGACTTAATAGAACTTATCATCTCTGACAGCAGCTGCAGAAAAGCTGGAGTCAAAAAGTCTTAGTGTTACCTCAGTGCAGGCAAACTAGCAATCTGAACATAGCCTGAGTAAAGGAGAAAATATAAAACAAGAGTTTCATTTCAATTCAGCAAAGATTTTCATATGAGGAAAAAATTGAACGCACTCACAGAGCCAGTTATGGCAGCTTGAAGAGGGTGGTGGAGGCTGGCTGGTTGTGGAGTGGCAGTACCGTGACTGCAAAGCTAGTGACCAGTGTAAATTCCCACTCGGGAACACAGACATATTAGGGGACTCGTGATGAATACTGATTCTCCCATATAGATATATCAATACCTATATCAACTATTCTGACTTTAATTGGAAGCCTTCTATAAGCTTAAGCTTTTTTTTGTTTGGGGTGTGTTTGTTTGTTTACCCCAAACAAAATAAACATCCTTTCTTGTATTGCCCTGAGATTAAATGTTGGGCTACTGACACACCATTTCAGTTTGATACTTTTACACTGCAAACTGGTGATCTTGGGTTTTTCTCTCTTAATTGATTTCAGAATACCTCAGGTGAAAGATGGGGTAATGTCATAGCCTGTATTGTATGGGTATATGCTTTTCATTTCTGCAACTACAACTTTGTGGAAGCAAACTGACAGCGGGCATGTATGATAAAATATTTTAATGTGGAGAACAGTAGATCCTTTCTGTGCTGTAAAACTGTTTGTGACTTGTGTCAGGCAACATTAGCACTAAGTTTGTGTGACTTTGTTCTACAGATTCCTCACTTTGAATGGAATTCTATGGTTCTGTCCACAAAACCTGAGCAGCTTGAGTATCTGAGAAAACGTCTGTATGATGCTTGGTGATACCAAAGATGTAATTACAAGTAAATTTTTTTTATACACTTTGTATAACGTTAAACTTTTTGTAACCCTGGAATACCTGCCAAATTTTGTCTGCAAGTCAGCTGGACTTGAGGGCATTGGGTGTCATGAGACTGGATCCTACATTTGTTAGGGGTTACAAAAGGCTGGTTACAATATGCTACAAATATGTGATTGAGATGCATAAAAGCTCCCATTTCTGGAAGCTATTATTTAAGTATATGGATCTGTGACAGTTTTGCCATACAACTGAGATTTGACCAGATATTAAACTGTCCAAAGAAAGAGCTGGAAATACTGACTATGGAAGAGGAGGTAGCAAATAGAGTGGAAACTATGTCTGTCCTCCAGCATGTGACAAAATGAGCAATAGGGATCAAACATAGTCTCTCTGTACTGTGAAACTAACAAGTGAAATGTAGATTTACTAAGAATAGGACTGCTATTACAGCCATTCTGTTTTCATCTTCTAGAACAGAGAACGTGGGTGATAATGTCAGGGGAGGGTGTGGTGCAGTCAGAAACCTCCAGCTGCTTGCTTTTTCTATCCTGTGATACTGTATGTACAAAAGAAGGCTTGAATCCTCTGGAATACCTTTACATACCTGAAAAGTAAAGTAGCTTGAGAGGTCTGGCAGTCACCCCGATCCATTAACTCCTGCAGTCGAGTTCAACTTGGAAGGGATAACTGAGGGATGAGGAAGAAGTACTGTTTGTGTCAGACATAGGTACCCATTAGTGACAGGATAATTTGTGAAAATGTTTGTAATTATCAGTTGGACCACTTTTCTAATGGTAATAAAACAAAATTAATCTGTATAAGCTGCCTGTTCTTGTAAATGAGAGTACATCAAAGAGCAAAATAAGGCAGAAAACTGAAACCAGAAATTGAGAACAAGAAAAGTCTTCAGAGAGTCATAAATATTACCGTGGTTACCAGTGGTGAAATTGCTTTATTTGTGGTGTTTCAAAACCATCAGCCAGTTACATTACCAGCTTCCTGTGATCACGTAGAACTAGGGTTTTGTCGGGAGCTAGAAGATACTGGAATGTTGAAGGAAAAAGTGGAATAGCCAGGAGAACGTTAATTGTAAAGTAATAAACTGTAGGGTGATTATACTATGGCAGATAGTCCATTTTCAGAAGCAGACATGTTTGGTTATAGTTCCTACTATGTCACAATGACTGCAAGTTATGTCCCTGTTTCACATACACAACATGCCTACATTTCTTGTGTTTTTGGAGAAGTAATAGACATTCTTTTTACCATAAGCTTTGAAGCTTGGGAGAAATAAGTACCTACATTTTAATTGACCACTGTGCATCTGGCTTTGTGTTTTTTTGGTTCTAAACCTTGGTAATAGGAGAAGAGTATATTTTTTTATTGACTGAATCCAAATGAATGCAGCGATGAAAAGCTAAGAAAAATGGACAGAACTGACCAAAGCTGCAGTGTTCTCCTGAGGCAATCCTCCTATGTGGGATGACTGAGAGCACTAGTAGATGCTTGTCTGCTTATGGTGATGGTGCTTCTGATCAAACTGACAAGGGCTGAAAAGGGCTGTCGTAGAAAAGTGCTTTGGTAAAGTGCCATTGAATGCACAGTATATAGAAGAGCTGTATGCACATTATATTTTGTATATAAAATGGAGAAGATAATTATAGAAGTTAGGATATCAGAAGGTGAGCTTCAAGTCAGAGGGCTGTTGTGTGACCCTGCTTCTGTACAGGTGAACATCATGTCGCAATTGGAGAGTGTAAAATGCGACAGTGGCTGTAGCTGTTGTGGGCTTGAGGTGGACTCTGCAGTTCAGGTACATTCAAGTTATGTATGGGTGAAGTTATGGGTACTCAGAATGTGGAGAGGATTAAAACTGACTAAAAGTGGATTCAGAAAGTGTATCTACACAAAATGTAAGACACCATCATGTGATATTTTAACAGCATTAAAAATGAAGTTTAATTGTTACTAGTTAAAAGTTTAGACATTAAAATGCATCAATTATTTCTTAGGTAGGTGCATACTTGTGCAGTTGTTCTAGCATTTTTCATGAATGCTTGTTAATGACCTCAGATCTCTGAGAAAACTTACCATTAAATATTTGCTTTGGAAATAAATACAAAAGCATAAAAAAATGGAAATCCTTGTTATGAGAAACCAAAACATAATAGGCAAAGCTATTACCCCTGTAAAATTCTCTTTTTTTCCTCACAGCTGCCTACACTAGCTAAGGTTGGTTCTTCTGTTTTCAATATGCACTTCACTTCCAGGCTAAATTAATTATTTTTAGAAGGCTTCATTGAAAATGTTTTCAAAATATGACTAAAGAATGCAGGAGTTGCATACACTGTTGCAGGGAGAGATCAGGCTGTACAAACAGATGGTTAGAATAAAATCAGCACCTACTTGTTGTATTTAACTTAACAATCCATTAATTCTTGAGCACTGTTTTCAGATTAGCCACCACTATCCTGGACTGAGAGTAAAGATATCTAACTAGTTTTATTTTCCATGGGGTAGAAGTCTTCATTTATTCTAATCAACATTAATTAGAATTCTTCAGGATTTTAAAGGTTAGCAAAAATTCACTTCTTATTGATTAGCTAGTAAATACCTTAAGACTTGGATAGACAGATTGTTTAACAGTTAACAGCATAACTAGAATGCTGCTACAAAACTCTGAACGATCTGGAGACATTTTCATGCAACAAATTCCAAAGAGCCTATGAAAACTCCTGCGTCATATCAATTTTTTCAGCATTTTGTTTACAGTTTCGACAGCTTGAAGAGATTTAAACGTGTAGCCAAGCAGGAAGCTCCAGTCGCATATCGGATCTCTTTCAGTATGCCAACCCATTCTTTCTTTTCATCATCATACCTGCATTTAAGAAAATAAGGTCAGAATGTAGCTTTGTCTAAGAAAAGGAGAATAATCCACAGGTTCCAAAGGCTTGTAGCAAACTTGTGCTAAGCATTGCTACGAAAAGCTGCTTTTGTTTTCTAGAACTTAAGAGAAAGACATTCTTGTTCATGTGAGTTAGCTTTTTCCTGAACCCTAAATCTCATTGTGGCCTGTTTCAAACTTCTCCTATAAAAGTCTCCCCCTCCTGCAGATCCCTTCTAAATTTTTTTCAAGTTTTACGTATGAAAGTGTTTTTTATAGGCATCCTTTCTATGGGTTTGCCACTTAACACTCTTCAGTCTACCACAGTAATGGAAGAGTCGCAGTAGAGACACAATGTTTCATCACTCCTACTGTGACATAAATAAATAAATCTAGGAGATTTCTGATTTTTCTCAGAACAGTTACTCATCTGGCTATTAATACATATGTACAAACCTTTCTGTACATGCAGACTTTATTGCATAAAAATGTTATAAACCAGAATGTTTTTATGGCATACTTAAAAGGCTAAACCTGCCAACAGAGACAGCAACTTACTCTTTTACCACATATCACAGAATTGTTTGAGTTGGAAAGGACCCTTAAAGGCCACCTAGCCCAACTCCCTTCCAATGAATAGGGACACCTACAGCTAGGTCAGGTTGCTGAGAGCTGTATCCAGCCTGACCTTGAATGTCTATGAAGATGGGGCTTCCACATATCTGGGCAATCTGTTACAGTGCCTTACTACCATTACTGTAAAAAAAAACAAACTTCTAATGTCCAATCTAAATCTCCCCTCTATTAGCTTGAAATTATTTTCCCTTGTCCTACCACAACAGACCCTGCTGAAGGCTAAAGAGTCTGTCTCCTTTTTTACAGCCCCTCTTTTAGATACTGAAAGGCTGCTCTCAGGTCTCCTCAGAGACTTATCCAGGCTAAACAGTCCCAGCTCTCTCAGCCTGTCCTCGTAGAGGAAGTGTTCTATCCCTGGGATCATTTTTGTGGCCCTCCTCTGGACATGCTCTAACAGGTCTGTGTCTCTCCTGCACCAAGAACTCCACATCTGGACACAGCAATCCAGATGAGGTCTCACCAGCACAGAGCAGAGGGGCAGGATCACCTCCCTCTCCCTGCTCACCATGCTTCTTTCGATGCTGACTGTTTTGATGCTGGATACTGTTGGCTTTCTGGGCTGAGAGGGTGCATTGCTGGCTCATGCCCTGCTTAACATCCACCAGTACCCCCTACTCATTTCTGGGAGGTTGCTATGACCCCTTTTTGTGAGACCTTGCACCTGGATTTGTTGAAGCTCATAAGGTTCATTTGGGCCCTCTGCTCAAGCCTGTGTAGGTCCCTCTGGATGGCATCCCATCCCTTGGGCATGTTGATCACACTACTCAGCTTGGTGTCATTTACAAACTTGCTGAAGGTGCGCTTGATCCCACTGTTGATGTAATTGATGAAGATGTTAAAGAACACTGGTCCCACTACTGACCCCTGAAGGACACCACTTTTCACTGATCTCCATCTGGACATTGAACCATTGACTACCCATGATTACCACTTTCTAGGTATCATCTTGCAATCAGTTCCTTGTCCATCAAACAGTACATATGTCAAATCCACGTCTTTCCAAATTTGGAGAGAAGGACATGACAGGGGACTGTGTCAAAAGCTTTAACGAAGTCCAGATAGACAACACCAGTGGCTCTTCCTTTGTTCACTAATGCAGTTAAGCCATCAAAAAAAAACAACAGAGCTGGTTAGACAAAACCTGCCCTTGGTGTAGCCATGCTGGTTATCCGATATCACCTCCCTCTCTTCCATGTGCCTTAGCATACTTTCCAGGAGGATCTGTGTCATCATCTTCCTTGGCATTGACGTAAGACTGACAGGTCAGTAGCTCTTTCTTTCTACCCTTCTATAAAAATGGGTTCTATACTGCTTTCTTTCCAGTCACCAGGGACTTCACCTGACCACCAGGACTTTCCAAATACCAAGAGTGGCTTTGTGACTATGTCAGCCAACTTTCTAAGGACTTTGGGACGCATCTCATCAAAAGCCATAGTCTTATGGACAATCAGGTTCCTCTGGCAGTTGCAAATCTAATCTTTACTTACATCCTTGCTGTATGGTAGAAGAATCTAAAGGCCATTCAAAGCACTCAGATTATTCAAATTATTAGTAGATTGAAATAGTCATTATATCCAAATCTTGCATGCATCACTTTCTGACAAACATTTTTATTTGTCAACAAGTCTTTGCAACCTGTGTTACGGTTCATTTCTGAGGGTAAATGTACCATTACTGTTACACCCTATTGTCTACAAACATCACTGTTCAATAGAGCTTTCTATTAGGAAGGTATTAAAGTTAAACTTACTTCCATATGTCAGTGACTTCACTGGGTGCAAATTCTTTAGATTCAAGCTGAATCATTGCAAAACCTCCAATAGCATACAAAGATCCACTTAAGGTGACTAAACTGATAGAACTTCGCTCCTGGGGAAATTCAGGCACAATCTCCCACCTGAAGATGGATAAAAAGAAATACATGCATGTCAAATACAAGTGAAATTTACTAAATGGTTAGCACCAAAATAGAGTTCCGGGTAACATAAATTATGTTTTTGAGGACTGCCTGAATGAAACTGATTAGTGAAAGGAAAAAATGCTGAGATCGATCATCAGTGAGTTTGTTTTTCCATCCCTGCAGGAACTTGAAGGAATGCAAGTCTTGGCATGATGGAATTACAGCCATCTCCTTCCAGAGACCAGTTCTTACAGGTCTCCTCTTCCCACCATCACTGATATGCTTTATGTGGTTATGTTTCTTCCCCTATTGCTCATTTTTTACCCCTGTAGTTTCCAAAATTAGTTTTCATTTCAAGTGGCAGTTATTTAAGTAATAAATGAATAAATTAGTAGAGCTCATTAACATAATTTCAAATATTCTTCCAAGTCACACATAGGAACATATTAAACATACAGAAATTTCACTTCAAGACAATGTTAACATCAAAACTAGTGGGCTAATTTGCTTCTTTCACTCATGTGATTTGTCTGTAACAATACAGTAAACAAGGACAATAGCCTGCAGATGCTTTCTGACCACAGGTTGCACCTGTCTCAATAATGGAAGAGTAAGAACACATCAAACATAATGGTAACAAAATTACCTTTACTATCAGTTGATTTCTATACAACATATAGAGTCCAAAGTTACCTTATAGAATTTCTTGCATTTTTTACTCAGATTTAATTCATTTTTCTATTGTCAAATGCTATAAGTAGGTTTTTCTGGTCTTTTTTAAGTAGGTCATGAAATTTAGTTTGTGTTGTGAGGTTGATGTATGCAATACCACTCATCACTGTAGATATCACAGCCAACTGTGTTTATTTACAACTTAAGTACTTACATTAATAAGTACATTGAGGACCTCAGAAAAGTTAAAAGGTATCGTAATGAAGTTTTGATAATTTTATTCTAATATCAGTTTCTGAACACCTTTGTGACCATCTCAAGATGCATAGATGATAGAACATTTGCTTAAAAATAGCTTGAGTATTGCACTCACTTATTTGTGGTCAGATCAAAAGCTTCAACAGATGAAGTAAGGCCTTCTTCAGTGACACCACCGGCAATGAAAATCTTGCCTTTATGGATGGCTGTTCCAAACATTGAGCGAGCCACTTTCATTGGAGCCAGGTCTCTCCAGTCTCCTTTCTTTGGATTGTATACAAATACTCTATTAGTACATTTCCTGGGGAGAAAAAGGAAAACTGTAATCATTTTTAATGACCTTTGGCTTCTTCCAAGTGAGACCTAGTTGAGGCAGTTTGTGCATGTTTATGTGTTGTGCCTCTCTTCCTCTCCATGAGGTCCTCTCTCATATCTGACCTGGGGATAGACAGGACAGGTCTAAAAAGCACTTGTCACATCTTGTTCTACTTAAAATATTCACTTGCTTGAAAAAAATACCACCACACACTGAGTAGCAGTAAAAGCACTAGTTTTGTTTTTTGTTTTGTTTTTGTCACACACATTTAGGTATAAAAGGCACTACAGGTGAGGAAAAAAAAAAAAAAAAGAGCTGATAGAGTAGTTCCTTGGTACTTAAGCATTTCTATCTGGAAGGAAATAACACTTATAAAGAGGATCCTCATAACTGTGATGAACATGTATGCAATTCCCTTTGAAGTAAGTAAAATGGCTAAAACAACTATTTGAGATTACAACTTAGATGCAGTTTTACCTTACGGAGACAAAAATAACCTGTAGACTATAACATGCTGCCTTCTGCCAAACTGCTAGTAAATTTATTGTAGAGATGTAAAACTGGACAGCCTAATTTCCAATGACAACATAAAATCTATAAAGGACCAAGCAAATAATGTTCTAAATAATCAAGAAAAGACTTAGAGACTTACTTATCATCAGTTTTTCCACCAAGACAATATATCAATCCATTGTTTGAGATGGTAGCATGGCCATATACTTTGATGGGTAGTTTTTTTATCTCACCCCATTTCATTGCCCTGGAACAAAGATACTGCTGTTAGGCTCCTTCAGCTAACAATGGGCTGTATATATGTCCTCATTGGGCAGAATTCAATTTTAAACATACACGGGGTCATAGCACAATACTGAATCTAGAGACTCCTCATTGCGAAGGTCCTTGCCTGCAATTACATAGATCTTGTCGTCTGACTCTCCCAGCCCGAAGAGACACCTGGCTGACGGCAGTGGAGGAAGGGCAACCCACTCACCAGCAATGCTATCCAGCTGAAAAAGCACCACAACAGAAGTGTTATGCGAGGCAAGTAGTAAAAATTCACATGACAAAACTGTTTCACAAATCTCACCCAGCATCTCAGCAGCCCAGCTGCTCACCTGAACAAGCTATCCCTCCCATGGTGCAGCTATTGAATGGTAATTTTTACCCACCCATGCATCATGACACTAGCACCCACCAAATGCTACACAGCTCTCTTTGCACCTGCTCACCCTCATTCCTCACAGAGTTTCTTCGCTTTTTTAAGTTCTTCTTTGTTTAAAGGTCTGCACTCTGGATTTCCTATGTGGTGGAAAGAATGTTTAATTCTTCCTCTCTGAAGGAAACAAACACCTCGTCCATTCCACAACTCCACATTGAGCAGGTTGTGCTAATTGCTACAGTGAGAGATGCCAGACATTATTAACGATCTCAAAGCATTATGTAGCAAATGGCACAGATGTTTCTCATGCAATCCCTAGAGCAAAAGAGGTGATGTTTCATCACAAATAGCTGCAAAAGTTCCTGGGACATCTTGATAAGGACTTCAATCCTTAGCAAAAAGAGAGGCAGTGCAGTTCCATTGGCAGTAACACTGATGTCATCCCTACTGAAATGCTCCTCAGATGTATCAAAGTGAAAACACCAGAAGAAAAGCAGCAGGAGGGCAAAAGAAAAAAAACAAGCAAACAAGAGAACCTTATTTTCATAGAACTGGAGTACTTTTTTTTTAGTATCTAAAAACATTCAATCTGAATGTTCCCTAGCATATGGTATTTTTCTCTTTTACTGCATATAGATTTTATTGATAATGTACAGGCAGGAAGGGTAAAATCTGAGTTAGCATGAGTGTAAGTGCACTTAATGTAAAGTGAGAAAAAGTTCAGTCAAAGCAATCAGATCTGGTTTTAGCTCAGTGACATTCCTTTTCTAGAAGTGTGTTCCACAGTCAAGATAAAATGCATCTCCCAGATTTGATGGACCACTTCTATTGATCTAGTTCTACAGCAATGGTGAAGTGTAGTTCAAGGCTGTGGGTTGCCCCAGGAGCTAGATTTGGGTAAAGAGGTCAAAACATGCAGATCATAGATGACAGCCTGCTGTCTGTATCAGTCTTGAAGATGACATCTGCACAGTTGATAGAGCAATAAACAGTTAGTCCTGCATTTTTGAGTCAGTGGCAGCCTGGTTTTATCCTAGGTTACCAAACTAAATGGTAACGGATTGTAGTAACAGAGTAACAGGTGCATTACTAGCAGAGAAGGGACTATTAGGAAGTGAGTGTGGTATGGCACCATATTAACATTTTTCAGAGAGCAGCCAAATGAGTAATGCAGAAAAGTATTTTAGCTATATGCAGTAATGGCAATAAGAAACCTTAAAGATGACAAGTGAGGAAGAAGGATTTGGGGCTATTAATTTAGACATATAAAGTAGCATTCTGAATGTTTAATCAATTTTTAGTATCCCTCTTGAAGTTTAGTTTTTCAGAGACCCCTATCTAGTAGCCTCATTATTCAGCTGTGGATTACATACAAAAATACATTGATGTGGTTTATCTATTGGAAGAATATAGCTGTAACAAGTTCTGCGTTTCCCTGATTAGCACTTTTCACCCATAAAGGGACATGAAACAGTGCCAATCCCCCTCTAGCAAAATGACTTTCTTCTCATAGCTATAAGAAATTTTTGGAACCAACTCTTCCATGGTCATTTTCATCATCAGTGAACCATAGTGCTATAATACTATAATAATAATATAATACTCAGTATTTTCATTTTTAGATATCTGAAGGCTTTAGAATCCTATCACTGACTGTCACTCTGTTTTGCTTCATACTGTCAGAGGACCTACTTTCACACTTTTATGTGCCTAAAGACAAACCATGACCAGTAGTAGCACACTGTATAATTTACCCTAAGATCATTTAAACATTAAAAAACAGCATGTAGACAGATAACTAAATATACAACAGAATTTGTTTGTAATGTAAGCATGTCAAATTGTTATTTTGCTGCTTTTCTGAAGTATGTCATGGAAGTTAGTTTGTATTAATTGGCTTTATATTTATAAAGATTTATACACATTAAAACTTTGCACTCAGTTGAAACATGGTAGTTAGTATACTGATAGTATACTGACATTGACAGTTTGCCAGAACAACCTTCTCCCAGTAAATTATGTTTTAGAATGCCCTTAGGTTTTCAGATGTAAATGTGACAAAAGGACATGCAGAATTTTAGTGAAAAAGTGACATTTAAAATACAGATATTATTCTGTCATAAAGATATTTCATACACAAGCCAAACATTATATCTATATACAAGTTACTCTTTCTTGAGATCTCACCAAGGGTTTGATCTTGAAAGAGAAGATACAAGTCCTTTGGTTTAATTTATCTCCATGAGACAAGAAGAGCTTTCTACTGGAACTACTCTCCACTGATCATACAGAGACTTGACAATTCACTTGCACAGATTCTAAGTACTTTAATAATAACTCTTATAAGCACTTAACACACCAATAATTATAAAGCTTATACCTGGAAGAAGTATGATTGGAAAGGCTGATCTTTGTTCTCCTCTTCCACATACAGTCCTCCAACAATGTAGACCTGATTTTGTTTGGTGACTATACTGGAATGGTTTCTGGGAATCTGTTCTGCCAGGGCTGCCAGATAGCATTCATTTTCGAGAGGATCATAAGCTACCGCAGCAGTGTCATTAACCAGAAGAATTAGGTCTTTGACAAACATGCCATGCCTGGGAAGGTCATTTAGGTAGCCTGGCAGTAAATCTTCATCTCCTACATCACCATTTACTTCCCCTTTGTTTGACTTTTCTTTATTTGTGCTAGAGTCAGGAAGTTTTCCAGCAAAAGCATCCTTAATAATCTTTACTTTTTTCTGAATATCTGAGTTGCTTTTAATTATATCATCCTTCTCAACATGTTCTTTGAAATATTTTTCTGGCATAAGACGAAAACGTATGCAGTCAAAAACTTCTCCTAGGCTCTTTACTCTGTTCTCCTTGTCTGACCGAACCCATCTCATTACTGCTTCAAATACCAGTTCTTCCTTCTCTACGTTTAAACTGTCAGGTGAAATAACTGAGATAAGTTCATTTGGTGCAAGCTGCAGGAAGTCCTCTTCTTTGCAGATCTGCACAAAATGATCTGAGACAAAATCACGGGCAGAAAATGCAAGTCTTGGGCAATCAAGCAGAACACCTAATCGAAGGATAGCCAGACAGTTACCGACAGCAAGCCTCTTCTGAAGATAGGAGACACACACGGTGAATACAGAAGGGATCTGGAAGCGACTGGCCAAAGCAAAAATATCTTGCACGTTAGAATCATTAAGATCAATAGTTGCTGAATAAAGATATTTGACAATCATATCCAGGATGTTGGGGTCAACATTATCTAGGACTACCTCCTTCTTTTTATCTTCATTTTGCTCAGATAAGAAATACTCACGAAAATAAGGGCTACATGCTGACAAAATCAATCTGTGGCAAGGCAGACTTCTGTCACCAGCTTTTAGGGAGCAATCTACAAATTTTTTCTCTTCCAGGAGTTCTTTGAGGCCATCCTGAAGAAGGGTGGATTGGTAGAGTCTGAGTTCTTCAGTGAGTTCCCTTTGGGAATCCATTTTGCAAATATGTGGGGAAGGGAGGGAGCAGAAAGCTTTAGCTGTTGTCTGCCCAAATGTCTGTCTGTAAAAAAGACAGACCAATGTGCTTTGCCCTGCCTGAAGCCTCTGCAATTTAATCTCACTAGCTAAATATAGGTACCTACTCTTACAGGTTGGAATTTAGGATGCATGGTTTGGAAAAAAATAGTTGTTCTCACAGCTGTCAAAGACTGAAAGAAGCAACTGTTGCTTTTAGTCACTATGGTCAGGTTTTGCCATCACTCTCCACATTTAATCAGTGAGATGACTTGCAATGTAAGAAATTACTTGACATGAGTAAGGATGGCAGAATCTGAGCCTCAGTAAGACAGCTATGAGCAAGATCATAAACATACACATTATCAGTATTCTCAAATACAAGTATTGCTAATCAACTTGTCAGCTGCAATTACTGTTTACGTTGTCATACACTGCCTTGCTACAGACTTTAAATGAGGTATTAGTCACAGAGATATTAAAAAAAAATCCTGACTGTATTATATAAATTATCTCTATTCCAAAATAATTTTAATTACATACCTCACATCAGTATTTAAGATATAGAATAAAAAGATGAATTTTGAGCTGCTTCTTAGCACTGATTTGGTTGTATTTATTTATAAATAATAATAATAATAATAAATAATTCTTAAAGTATAAGTTATTCAGGTAAAGTACTGTTTTTAACAGTAATTTAAAATTAGGTCTACCTCCCTCTTCCAAACAATCATTCTGCATTTCAGATCATCTATAAACATCACCAATCCCTTCACATCTGATTATTTTAGAAACCGTATTAGCTGTTATAAAACTAAACTGAAAACAGTACCTAATAAGGAGGACAGACAAAACAAAACAAAACAAAAAAAATGTAATACAGCACACATACATTATTTAATAGATCTTAACAAAAACAATTTTTTAAATCTCAATTTAAGGTAAAAGATCCAAATTGATGAAGTAGTTGAAGAACTATGAATTTAGAAAAATTATGCATATGGTGAAAATTCACAGTTTAGACTGGGAACATATATGGTGGTAATACAAAGGAAATTTGAAGCTATTTAATGCACCTTGATGAAAGACTGTACTTTGCTCAGAGTATGCTTTTTACCCATATAGTAAATATTTTCCTTTGAATGACAAAAAGACAACTATTTGAATGTAAGATATACACAGTTATAACATCACTCAAGTTTATTGAAATCATGGTTTATTTTCAATCATAGGTAGTGTTTCATTGAAATATACACCTTGAAAGATTTACTACAATCAGCACAATTATATTTTATGCCTTACTATAACAGTCAGCTGCTGAACAACAGCTGAATGAACAGCTCATTTGACTTTTTCCACTTATAGAAAATACTACAGAGGTCTTATCTTCCTAGAAAACGTAACAGCTGCATCTTCCCTTCAACAATAAATGACTCATTTCTAACAGATAACACCATAAAGGTCTAATGACTCAGACACAGAATCTATTTGTGTGTGTGCTTTATCATCCCTTAAAAAAAAAAAAGGGGGTTCTGACAAAAAAAAAAAAAAAAGAGAGAAGATCGCCCGATTACAATAAAGTACCTGGAATGATAAGTGAAAAACTCTTCATAAATGATGAAACGTGAAAACTAGTATTTGAAACTTTTTGTCAGAAAGCTGTCAGTAACATAACACTGGCTCAACAACACAACCAACACAGATACAAAGGGTACGTACAAAGGGATGTACATACCCTTATAGATACAGAGATAGATATCTTATAGATACAAATACCCTGAGAGATACAAAGGGATGTACATTTTGCACATCCATGCTGCATAGAATTAAACAAATTATGGAAACTTGAATCAATTATATTGGGAAAGTACTTCACTGTGTAAAAATATGTGAATACTTTAAGTTGAGCATAAAACTGTATGCTATATACTGCATTATCAAAATGGTAGAGGTTTCCTTTTCTGACATATTTCTAGGTAGAACAACATGGGGTGGCTGTTCCTGGCAGCAGGTCACAGGGCAGCGTGTAACCATGTGGGGCACAAAATTGCAAAAATGAAGCTAACTGACAGAAACTGGTGGCTGAAACAAGAAGATGGACCCTGTGTTTTACAGGAAGAGAGGCTCTCTGCTGATTCAACCAAAAAAAAAAGATCATAAAACCATGGCACATGCTAAGAACACCTGGGGTACTGGTGTGCCAGCAGCAGCCAGGTTATCACAAAGCACAAGTAAAACATGTACTGCACAGCATTTTAGTGTAGTAGTGGTTGTGAGCCATAAAATGGTAGCTGAAATAAAGTGGCAGCCATTGTTCCTGTAGTAACTTTTATACCTTCATACGTTTTGAATAATCTTTTTCCTATGACATACCCTTAGTTCATGTTATATAACATTTGCGTGTTTTTTTCCTTTTTTCTTTTTTTTAAACATTGCCATGACCTTTTGCTGCCATTCTTGTATTGTTCAGTAATCCACAGATCTCACTGAATCAGTAAAGTCTTTCATTGAATGGGAAACAAGATGTAACCATCTAAATTAGGTCATTACTTCCCAGAGTCCCTGGAGCGTGAATCCATCCTTCAGCTTCTCTACTGCAAGTCCTAGTTCTTCTGAAAACACAGGCTCCCGGTCATGTTGCTTTTGAACGTGCAAGACATGAAACAGAAAAATAAAAAAGTATACTTTTAATTATCCAATTTATAAACAACACAAATCTAACAGAATGGAAAAAAGATGCTTTTACCTTGTTTTCATCAGCAAAGTAAGCCTGTAAAAGAAGGAAACAACTCACAACCTTGAGAAAAAACACAATTTAAATACAAGTTTGCTAGTAATTCTTTGGGTGAAAACTGGTAAGTTTTCTTGAAGAAAACAGATTATGTTTTTATTTTTGTTTTATAAATAAGATCAAAATAATTCCTATATTGAAATCAATTAAAAAGAGTTCCAAAAGAAGTTAGGGAATGTTTTCAATAAATAACATCAATCTCTGAATTTTCCAACATAAACAAAGATTTTATAATCATAAAGTTTTCACATTGCATTTGTTACGCTAACAAATACTTTGTAGGGAATACAGTTCTAGTCAGCAAGCAAGCTAACAGCATTTTAATATTTTCTGCTTCATATGCATCAGCATTATTCAATTTTTTTTTAAATGAGACATAAAATGTGTAAATAGTATTAAAATGCAATCAACATCACACTCAATATAAGAAATGAACGCAGAGTAACTGCACAGTTAATCAGTTTTCTACTCTTTCATGTAGGCCTCTGAAAATTATACTGTCTTTCCAATTCTGTGTGGAGTAATTAAGATTCAAACTCTGAAAATATCTGCAGCTCTGTAAGTCTTTGGACCAGCAGGCTATAGATCTTTGTATTTGTGAAGAACCACCTGAGCTTTAATTCAGGTGACAAAGCAATCAAGAAAACAAGCAAAATCTTCCTTTAAGGAAAAGGTCTTCAACCACACTAAAGACATGGTTATGGATAGCATGTGAACACCTTCTACCTGTGAAATCAGATGAATCAGGTCTTTCTGGGTTGCAAGTAAATTTGGAAATTCCCAGAAGGAAGATCATTAATTTCCTGGACAGCCTAATACATTTAATTTTATTTTTACTGTATTCAATTCTGAAATAAAGGGAGGGGGATACTAATATCATTTTCTAAGCTGGTAAAAACAGGTGTGCAACAGTTGGCAGGATTGGCTCAAAATTATTGTTGCTTTTCTAGAAATCTTTTAAATTTGAATCTCAGGTGAATGTACAGATGTCAACTCTTATTAATCTGTTCCAAAAGAAGAAAGACTTCTTTTTTAATATGATGTATTTAATTGTACTGTGCTAATCATCATCTTAATACGTGGAGAAACTACATACAACTACTACTATCTACTCCTGTTTATTTCAAATAATAGTTTGGGCTAAGATTTAAAAAAAAAACTCACCCAAAGTAAATGCACACAGCAATCAAGATTTTGATTAAAAAGCATGTAAGTGTGCTTAAGTACAGAAAGTTTAGTTGCATGCCACTTATATTAAAATATAAGCTTCTTTCCCCTCCTCCCCTCCCTCCCCCCTTTTGTGGAGAAGCTTACCACAAAAGCATCTGTCTGTTCACCAGGTTCTATTTCCACATCATCTTGAACCTGCTCCACTGTTAGGTCTTCAAGAGACTGAGGCTAAAAGTTAAAGTGCTGAATAAATCCATATATCCAATACACATTTAATGTATTTTTGTTACTGCGTGCTAGCACAATATTGCATGTAATTTAGAACAGATGAATAGACTACCTTTTCTTCCATTTCATAATCCACTCCAAATATCGGGTTAGCTGAATAAACTTTGTGAAGAGAATTAATTTCTTTCACTGCCTCCTGTAGTTTCTCCACAGGGTCTATTTTAAAGCCAAGTACATATCCTCCACTCTGTGTAACAGAGAAAAAAAGACATTTATTATTGCTTATTATTTAAACAACTCCCTCTCATTCCTCTCCCAATGAGAATTTGTAGTTTAACGATAGCAAATTTAATTTTTATGATAAAAACATTACCTGTATTTTAGTATCTTACTCTGCCACTTAAACCAGGAGTGAAATGAAAAACAATGATAATGTTTCTTTATGAGATAACTAAGCTTTAAACTGTTAGCCCATTAAATAAAGAAACAAATATCTTATGTAGAGAAACAAGATCTAAGAAAGGTGGGAGAAGTTACAAAGTGATACAGTGATTTATTCCTAGCTACTCAGCAAGTGTTTAATCCTTGAGATCATTACTAAATAAAATGTCAAATTAACTTTATATACAAGCTTATCTATCTATCTATCAAATCGTCATTAAAAACATTTCTGATTAAAGTCAAATTGAAGAAAAGTGATTTTGTTTCTTAGAGCAAAGCATACATAGTAGAGATTAAAAAGAATGGTCTTGCTTAAATACAGAATTAGGTCTCAAAGATAATAATCTGTCAGAAGACACTAAAGGCTAAATACTTTAAAGTGGTCAGGCTGGTTTGTTGTTGCTCTGCTTAGACACACTGTAACTCACAACAGCCATATTTACCTGAACATACTGACATTGTAAGAGGTGTGAAGATGAATTTTTTAAAGCAGTCTTTTAATGGCCACACAGAAGGAAATCTATAAGTGGCTTAAAAGCAGTACTGTAACATTTTATATACACAGCTATCTGAAAACTGCTATTTAAGGGCTATTAAAGCTTCTTACCTGCTGAGAACTCTCTATCACAAGAGCCAAGCCAAACTTTGAGTCTCTTACTTTTATTGAACGCTAGTGGTAAAGAGGTTAAAAAAAAAAAACAAAAAAACATTATAAAATGTTTTGGAAATACCTGATAGCATTTTAAAAATATATATTATTTTACTGGTTTTTTTAAACACTGTAGTAATTACCATTACACCTCTTGGAAGCTTGGCTACTAGAATTTTCTCTATTTCAATTCTGAAACAGTAAAGCCTCAGGAAAAGTGTTTTTATCAAAAATATTAATAGTTAATTTCCGAACATTAGATTTGCAGCTCAGGGCATGCAGCTGACATGAAGCACAAGAGTAAATAGTTCGGAAATTAAAAATACAAGCCATTCCTCAACATCTCAAATGCTAATGGAAGCATCCAATTCATCCGGACAGAAAAGAAATCCACGCTGTAGTTAATGCTGGTAAAACCAAATTTCTCCCTGACATGGGGACGTGAAATACTAAGTCAGTGTGAGATGGGAACATGAACTGAAAACCAGAACTTATTTCATTTTGAAAATTGCTGCTTTAAGATACTTACAATTTGTAGATATGGTATGCTGACATTAAAGCTGTCATTCATATTTGCATGCCAAACTATTCTCACATTAGTAATAAAAAACGTTCCCAAATTTCCCTATTAAAGAAAAGGTATGTTAGAGCTGCTTTGAAATACTGAGCCTTTCCCCCCCCCTTGACATGATGATTACTGATACCTGTTTATCACTACTAGGATATAGCTTTCCAATTAATTCAATAATGGCCTGATTCTTTCCCACAGAAACCAGTGGAAATGCTATTAATGTCTGCTAGGAAGCAAGATCCAATCTTTAAAGGATACAACACCCAAGTTGAAAATCACTTGGGAGTTCCTACTGCTGCAGCAAAGCAGTATCAAATCACAGCACAGCAGACCTAGTGAGAGTGCATGGAGTGTCTGAGAGTGTGCTTAACTGTACAGATCTGGAATTGGCATACAGAGTAAGCATAATGGCATGTGGGTTAAACTTAGGCAATTGTGTAGATGTGTGCCAAGGGAACGAAGGGGAAAGAACTTTTTAGCTTGTCAGGATAAATCCTGTTTCCATCCTGGACTAAAGATACACAGACAAAAATAGCAGCTCCCATTTTGTTTCGCAGCTCTGGATAATACTTGTAACTAGTTCCATGTGTAATAATGGAAATGGTTTCAATTTTCTCCTTGAAGTCTTTATCATTGCACATTTTAAGACCTAGATCCCCATTCCAATTTCAATTTTCAATTGAAATTTTCAATTTTCAGCAATTGAAAGACAATATAGTCTTACAAAGTAGTCAAGGCTGCAAGTAAACATACAAATATGCAGCAGAGCACTTTGGAAACAGCAAGATTGTCTTTCAGGATGATACAGAGCTTCACACTCATAAATATCTTTTATTAACAGAAGCTGCATATCTAGTTCCTGAGTCATGTAGACTTTGGTCTGCCAAGAAGAGAACTTCATTGTGCTGAATGGTAAATATATGAAGTCAGCTTTTCTGTATGCAATAGCTAATGAGCTGAATTAAGGGGATTGCCTCTGAGGTTACAAAACTATAGTAGTACAGTTGCTAGATGAAAGCCAAAACATTTTAACTTCATTGCAGTCAACATAGTCTCACTTTTCACTTTACCTGGTCACTTGATAAATTCCACACTCCATTGATTTTATCATATATTTCTTCTTGTGGCAACAACCTCAGTTGCTTGTTCTGAATCAATGCACTTCTCAGCTTCAGATCCCGATACATTTTTGAAGTTTCATAAGCTCTGAAAAAGTAAAAAACGCTATGTTACAATTTCAGTATTCTCTATTACCTTTCAGTGTTTGTTTTAGCAACAGTGTGAAATGTTACATTTTCAACTTTTCTTGTTGTACAGAAACAAGAGTACTATTAAATTTTCAGCAATGTAAACCGTTGCGTTTAAGTTCTCCTTAATCAAATTAAACTTAGAAGAGTTTTTTCTTGTTATTGTTTTGGTTTCTTCTATCATCTGTTTGAACTCCTGTATTATTCATGGTAAGATGTTTCTTTCTTTTCCTTAAGACTGTCATGGCCCAACCTGTACTGCGAAGCATAAGTTGCTCTCATGTTACACACATAGTATGGACATCAAAAATGGTTTATTTTTCATTGCTAGTTATGTCAAAAACATCTAATTATATGTACTCACAACACCAACATTTAATAATATGTACTATTATCTGTACTTCATAGCTCTTAAATAGAAAGCAACAGTAGTGTACTGTGCAGCCATTCATTCAGGTGGCTTACCTTTAGGTAGGAAAGAAACATCCATCTCAAGTCAGAGTTTTAGTCAGAGTTAAATTATCCTTAGAACTCCCATTTCCACTACACGGTTAACAATCACAAACATGGATTATAGACATAAATGAGGAATCAAAAATGCATGATTAAATTAGGGGTTTTTTTTGTTATTTAATTTATTCCATTTATATTCAAAGGGTGAATGCTTTAATCCATAACCACTACTGACATACATTAACTCTCTTTATGTACAGTTATCTACTAGAATTTGTGAGCATTCTCTCTCCTCTTTCTAAAGGTTGTGTTGTCCTCTTTTAGAAAGTTTTTGTCAATCTTAAATATGGACAGCCCACCAATAGTAGTAATCCATGTATTTAATCCACTGAATTTCATAAATGAACAAACACTATTTTAAGTATGATACCTGTGCACAGCAATAACTGAAGTGAAGAGTCTGGGACTCCCAGGAACAACATTGGTAAATATGAACTCAAATCGTGTATTATTACATTTAGTCAATATATACAGAGCTTCTGTCTGTCCTCGTAATTTCTGTAAGGAAAATTTGAAATTTAATTTTTTGACAGCATTGTAGCTCACACATCCAGTGATTTAATCCTGATTCTACTACTGATCTACTGTTGTCTAGTGATTTACTCTTGTCTTTCATTTCTTTCTTTTTTCACCTCCACTAGGAGCTAGCATTATCATCAGCAGAACTAATGAAGCCTGGCTGCCATACATTTGTAGTATTTGCTTCTTATCATCCAGAGTCACCATCCTTTTTTTTTTTGCTCCCCAAATGCCCTGGCTCTGCATCTTGTCTGCTACCTACCTCAGTAGCTGTGCCAGGGGAATAGGAGAGTTGTGCCAGCCAAGGGTGATGAGTGTGCTGAGCAGCCATGCCGTACACAGATCAGTTGGTGAGCTGGCATCTACCATGTGGCTGCCTGAGGAAACTACAAAATCTCCCTGCTTCTTCTTTGCTGCTTGCCAAACAAATGGCTTCACAGTTGCATGCAATCAGGCTATGCACAAAGTTACTGTTTCTACATCTTTGTTAGCAGTAGACACAACAAACCAACAGGCATTTCACTTATCAAGAAAAATCACCAGACTGTGTGATTACATGAGTTTTACTACCTTAGGGAACTAAGTATATGAATATGTAAAACTCTCCCAAACTAAATTCCTTTATTGCTTTTTTCTGCAAGTAAACACACTGCAATAAATAAAAATAACAAATAACACCTTTTTTCAGTATTTAAAAAAGTATTTTTTGAAACTTACTGAGTTGGCAGTTCTTGTAGTTATATTTATAATGCAGTTGTAACCAACAGCTAAATGGAAGGAAAAAAAATAACAGTTTTGAGGAAAACTGTACTCAAAATTATAAAGCACAATACTGAATTTTGTAGCTTTGGGTGCTGTTCTCAAGAATTCCATACTGTGGTTAACTATCTGGGCTCTCATCGTAAAATCAAAGACCTCAGGAGGTCATCTGCTCCAATGCTCTTCTCAAAGCAGAACTAATTCCATCTGGATGCTCAAGGTAGTGTTTAGTTCAGTTTCAAGTATTTCCAAAGAAGGAAAGTAGTATGTCCAAATCTGAATATTCCCAGAGTGACTCTGGAAGCTTGTACCACTGTCAGTCTGCCATTGTGATGAACATTTTTCTCCTAATATCTAATCAGTTTCTCTTGTTTCAACTGTTAAGCTGCCTTTCATCCTATCAGTCATACGCTACAAGGCAGCCCATTTCATCATGAAGTCACACTTAAATTTTACCCTTAGAAGTAAACATTTCTACAGCAATATAATACTTTGTGGGAAAAAAAAAAAAAGAATTAAGGAGGTGACAAAGAAAAAACGGCAGCAAAATAGAAAGTATAAGAGGAGAAGAAATAAGAAGAGGGAAAACAAGGTATAAATTTCATTTTGCATTTTCTACAGCAGTGTTCTGATAGAAAATAGAAACGGAGAACTCATCCTTGACATTCTACATAAAACTGAAGCCATAAAGTGGTGCTGGGCTAAATGTACTGGTACCAATTATTACAATTTACCACAAATTTGTCCAGCCAGATTCTGAAAAAAGAGAGAGAGAAACGGGATTTGCTTGTGCAAGATTTTGCATCTCCAAAAGCTCAGTTCTGGCAGCATGTTTGTGTTGTGCACTTGTGCATGTGCACATCTATGAGAGAGCACGTACAGAAGAACAAGCAGTCAGAGACCATAATTTTGACTGCTTAGGAGCAGAACAGATTTCATTACTGACTGGCTTTCAGGACTTGATCCCTGGAAATGATCTGGGTACTAAGTAAGTGCATCTTGGCCCTACTTCAGCAAACTAAATTCCAGTAAACTAGCTGGCTACTCACACAGTTAAAATTAGAAGCTTGTTTGGAGCTCACAATAGTAAATTTGGAAATGTAGGTACTTCTGGAGAATAAAAACTGTATGTGAATTAAACAGGCAGGTTTAAGTAAGGCAAATTATGAAGTTCCAGACAGGTTAAACAAAAGATATGTCTAAAATTCTCTTCAATTTGTGTCCTGATAAACTGCTGTTGAATATTAACATTTTGCTATGAATTAAAATAACAGTTTCTATACTACAGACAGATTATCAGTAACAGTTTATTTCAGACTGTATAGAAACAGCAGGCCAAGATTTTACTATTCTGCAGTGCAATTTATGGTATTGTGAACATACAGCATGACGCCACAAAGGAAGCAGCATATTTTCAATTGTTTAATAGAAGATAATACTTACAGAGATTAACTCTGGGCAGTGACAGGGAGCGCCAAATAATCCTCAAATTTGTCACGAGCAGTCTACCTGGAAACAAAGGGTGTAAATAGCTTTAATCTGAACAGCTACCATTAAAGTAAACATTCAATTCTGTGGTAAATATTTACCCTCTAGTTTTGCAACACCGTAATATTCCTTCCTCTTGACAGGAAGAAGAAAAAGAGGACATCCCTGCAGGACAATCTCAATTCATCTTCCACTGCCCTAATTTTTTTTTTTTAATACCAGAAGAGGAAATCCAGCAAGAAGGAACAAATGAAAGAAGCTCTATGTATATCAGCATTCCTCAAAACCAAACAAACTCCAAACAGTTATTGATTCCATATCCATCTGACTGGTAAAAGAGCAGAGACACAATTAAGCGCACAGCTGCTCTGGGAGGGGAGAAGGGGCAGACGCTGCGTTAAGAGCCCAGCTGACTTTGTGAATAACCTCGCCTCTTTATGTCACATGCAAACTTCTTCAATTCAGCAGCACATCCAGCCACTGGAAGGGTCACTGAGCCCTACACACACCTCCCGTAACCGAACGAGATACTATTTGAAAACACTCCCAGCAGAAACAGACCTGTGAAACAGGAGGGTTCATTTTCTGAAACAGATGTAGATTAACTATCAGGAAGGTTACAGTTTCCCTTAGCAAGTAGGTACCTCTGTCTCCATTGTTTCCTTTGGTATCTTCAATGGACTCCAGGCAGTCTATAAGGACTTCTCCAGATCTCATTTTCATTTGCCTAAAAAAGGAAAATTAAAAAAAAAAAAAAAAGGAAAAAACAAACAAACCAACCTATTGAAAGACTGTATTTATCCTTCCAGGGAGGGCCATTTGTATTTCCTCACTCACTTCCCCTTCCATTTCCATTTCTCCTTTTTCCCTTGGCTTGGTGCACCACCTTGCAGCAAATGCACACCTGCACACGCACACACACACACAACCACACACAACCACACACAACCACACACACACAACCACACACACCTGAAGCCGTCATTGCCGCGCAGAACACAAGAAAAATACCAACGCCTTTATTCTGAAACTGTAGCAGTAAATAGCCGTGTCGGAAGCGCGATAAACTGCGCCCCAACACTGGGAGAAGGCACGTGAGGGCAGGGCAGAAAAGCAAAGCGCTCTCGTGGATGCCAAGGTCTCCTTCGGTACCTTCGGGCCCACCACACAGACGTTACAAAATAAAAGCATTCCCGGGCCGTGAATTCCCTTTTTATTTCGACTTCCGAGGCCACACAACAAACAGCCCCCTGCCCCCCTTACAGCTACGTCTGGGTGTTTATTTTAGCAGACAATAGCGCCACCTAGCGGCGCCCCCCCGCGGCACGGCCCACCCCGCCGCCTCTTCCCGCCCCTCCGCGTCACGCGGCGGAGCAGCCATCACAGCGAGGGCGTCCCGGCACGCACCGCGCCGCTCAGAGCGGCCTCAACCCAGTTTACCGACGGGCAGCGATAACTGCGGCCGTCCGGCCGAGTCCCCACAGCCCCGCTGTAAGGGCGGGGCAGGCAAGCAGGCACTCACTGCGGGGAGATGTCGAAGCGGACATCTCTGTCCTCCCACAGCACGTCAAGCACGGCGCTCATGGTTGTCCGCCGCTTCGCTTCCCTCCGCCGAGACCTCCCGCTGCCTTGGCAACGGAGCGCTACCGCGCGCTCCCGCAACGCTCGGGATTGGCTGCCGCCCTGCAGGGGGCGGTGCCCGCTCTCCCGCCCCGCCCCGAGCCCCGTGAGGCGGCGGCCGGAGGTGCGCGGGAACGTTTTGGCGGGAACGGCGTGTGTAGGGCTGTGGGAGGGACGGCCGGGCGCCTCGGGTCGATGGGTGCGGCTCTTCTCGTGCCTCAGATGACTCTGGTACAAGGTAACGGTCACACTGCGGATGAACGTTAGCTCAAACAAAAAGAACCCCGTGAAGCTGGTAGATGTAAAATGTACTTCTAATTGCGAATATCTCAGAGAGCACGCCCAGATGAATGTACTTTATTGTAGTACCTTACCATTCGCCCCTCCCCCTCCCAAATAAACAAACGCCTTCCAAAACCATGCCGTGCATCAGGGCTGGTCTGCAGAACGGGGGGGAAGGGTGCGTGTGTGAAGGGACAGCATTAAGAAAAGGGGCCAGATGAGAGGCAATGGGCACAAATTGTATAAACAATGAACACAGAGAAAAACTTCTTCCTTGTGAGTGCTGGCTCAGGCTGCCCAGGGGGGTTGTGGAGGCAAAAGCCACCCAGACCCAGTCCTGGGTGATGTGCTTTAGAGGACCCCGCTTGAGCAGGGGGTGGGAAGTTTAGCCATTTCTTGGATGCGCCTTATAATTTTTATGGAAGTTGTTGAGCAACTAAATGTCATTCTTGAGGCCTAACTCAAGTTTCCAATTTGTCTGGGAGAAGAAAAAAAGCAAGCATTCTGGCTTCATATGCAGGAGTGCCTAATCCATGGCAATTCCTTAACAGGACTGTGGTGGAAATGGAGATGCATAATCAGGAACACAGCTAGCTGCAACTCAGTAGTGAGATCAGTTTTCAGTTCTGAGAAGGTACTGCTTATCCACTCTCTATTCTAACAGTGAAACCAGAAGCAGTTTATTAGAGACAAGCTCTTAAGTACATAACTCAATAAGAGATGTATCAAAGATGTGCACAAACATAAAAAGCCATATGGCAGTAATAGGCAATGAAGAATAAACTCTGCTTAGTTTGATGCTTTGAAGATATGTTAAAGAGGTTCTAAGGAACAGTAAAATAACATTTAAAAGTCAGAGCTTTTAGAAGAGAAACATATGACAAGAACTATTTTAGGCATGAACTAACCCAACTTGTTGATGTCAGCTACTGGTGTAATCACTTACACAAATTTTGGAAGTGTTTGATTTCATTTGTCATGTACCTTGATAGTTACTGGAAACTGAGGAGAGCTGCTACATAAAAGGTCTACATCTAACTAAGATGTGGTTGAGAGACCACTACCCTCCCTGTCTTGTGACCTGGATAGCATGTAGGGAACAAGCTGTTGCACATGCTGTGTTTATCTGATAACCCCCGAGTAGCAGTTGCATGGAATTCACAAGTTGATATTCTGTGCCTGAATTATTAAAGTAGGATTTGTGGAAACAGTTTTCCTTAAAGAAAATGAAGACTTCATTGCAGTGCCAACTGTCAGGTTTCTGTAACAGAGAGGAAAGAAGTTATGTGACTTTTAATGACCAAAGGTTGCTTTCTAAAGCCATGTGTATATTTAAAATGAAGACTGGATTATTTAACAGTATTATTTAGAAGGAAGTGTGATTGCTACAAAAGCTATGCTGGTCTTTATGGAAGGAAGTTACAAATTCCTGATACTGCTGGCAATGTGTTGCTTTGTTACATAAGGACTAAATCATAAAATATGTGCAAAAGAAATTAAAGCATGCTTGCACAGGTAGATTTTTTTTTTAATTAGTGAATGTATGATTCACAGTGTTCATGTCCTTTAAATTAGTGGATTCAGTTTTACATTCCATACTTGATACTTCATGACTAACCCGAACAAGCAAGACCTTCATCTTACTAGTTATTAATGTAGAGATAGATGCAAATTCTTACCTCCAGAAGAAAATACACAAGCCTCTCTACATTCCTCTTCACTCTCAAAACGATTTGCATTTCCATCACAGCCACCATACCAAAACTGAGCACATGAATTGGCTTGTTGATCATAGTACCATTTTATGATATAAACACGGCACGGCCCTTGATCCAGCCTTAACTTGCATCGGAGGTCCAGAACACTTCCTTAAAAAACACAAAGAAAAAGGAGTGGACGCAATTGTGTGTAAAAATCAATCGTGACATGCTAGTCTCACTCACTCTAATAATACCGTAAGATAGAAAATACTTTCTCTTGAAGTTTAACATTGTTACATCAATATTCTACATGTATCATTGGCAACTAGTAACTGGAAACTTAAAAAACAAAACATAATAGATTATTAGGCAGCTATCTTAGTCATATCCATGTTCCCAGGAGGCATGCTCTTTTTATGTTGATGTTCCATCACAGTATGTTGCTACTGAAATCTGGAAGTGTGAATCCTCAAAATTATGGAAAAACACATTCAGATTTTTCATATGAATAGAATGAATCCTTTCAACAGTCAACTTTTTACTTTCCCGCAAATGACTAAGCACTTTTCCTATTTCTCTTCTGAAAAAGAAGTCTGTCCAATTCTGAAATCACTATGAATGTTCTCTCCTTAATGAGGCCTCCCATCTCCTGATGGGAGACTGAACCTTTCTGACCAAAGAATTCTCTGCTCACTGGCCCCCCTCACCTGGCACTGCATTCTCTCTTTGGTATCATTTATCAGCTCTGCCTCAAGTTATAGCTGATCTTGTTCTGCTCTGAGATGAGCAGTGGGATTTGGAACTTGCAGAGACAATAACTGGTTAATAGGCTGTCCGAAAAGTGCAGCTAGATTTTATAAAATTCTGAAATGTTGTCTTTTCTACAGCATGGACTCGTGAAATCTTCAGAAGTGGATGGATTCAACAGATTGACTCTGATTTAAAGCATTATAAAAATCAGTATTAGGGTAAGAAAGAAGAAAGTGAAACCCTGGGTGTTATCTATAACCTGGCCTTGGTGTGAGCCTTGCAGTAGAAAGCACTTTGTCTGAAGATGATGGTGGCAACGATGATGTCACAGCTGTGGGTAAAAAACAACAACAGAATGAAGCAGTGATTCTTTTTAATCAGACAAAAGTAAGTTGGAAAAAAAAAAAGGTGATAAAAATACCTCTAGTGTCCACTTTTACCAACGGTGACTGTTCTTTTTCTTCTGGGTTATCTTCATAGGCTTCATTAACTACCACAGTAGGTACACTGGTCTGAAATAAGCATTTTATTTTCTTTTCAAATATTGTGAAGTGTCTCAAAATGAACAAGCTTATTAACATTTACAGGTTTCCTAACACTTTTCCTTCCCATCTACCCTGACTGCATTGCTAAGAATCAAGATTTTAACCTCACCAGATCAGTTTACCAGGAGAACTGTCAATCCCAACTCTGCTGTATTAAATTCAGTATCAGGACTAAACTGTGGTCATTAAAGAATTGCATGCATGCAAAACATGAACTTTTATTCAGAACAGCCAGCACTGAGCATAGCAAATTAAAGGACCTATTGCAGTACCTGTCTGCAGAAATGAAAAAAAAATATTGTATCACGCGGCAAAGAAGAAAAAAGGTTGTTAAAAAAAACCCAACAACCTTCATTTATGAAACATGCTGAATTTTCATACCAGAACCAATTGCTGAGGAAGATCACCAAGATCCAGAGGACTTTCTATTGTAGATACCCCAGGTGTTTGTGCTGACAGTGCTTGCCCATTAATACTGTTGTTCTGAAGCATGTAATATGAAGGACTTGAAGATACTGAGTGGAAAGATGGTCCACTTATGCTTGCAACATTTCCATTACGCTTGTAAATGAAGGTACCGTGCTCATCTTCACAAAATTGGTTGACTAATTTGGACTCCAGAGCTGTTCAAAAGAAGTTAAAATTCATCATACCAAGAAATTCAATGGATTTTTCCAATTTTGATTATTTACACACATGAATAATACACACGTAATCCAGTACACCTCTGTAATATTTATACATATCTAAGATCTTTCCAGGCTCTCTGAACTATATTTTTTATTATCACAGATTTACCAGCCTATAGGTCCTCTACATGATACACATTTCCACTCCAGCAGGTCTGCAGTGTGTGAGCACTCCCTCTGCTTAGGAGGCCAGTTTAAGTGACTGCTTTCGTGGCCTGTAGGTGACATCTTTAGTTGGTATAATGTGCTTTCTTTCATGTCATGGCTTATACCATGACTACATAAAGGCAAATTTTATCTCTAGGTTCCTATAATTTTGCACCTTGTAAATAACCCTGATCATATCAAAATGTAATTTACACAAACGTAATGCATTTTTCCCTCTATTCTTAGAATCGTCAGATTTAACACAGAATAAAACCACAGCAAACGCACCTGGGAGAGTATTAAAGTCATCAATGAGATACATATGCTCTCTGTCTGGATCTGAAGCGATCAGATTGAGTTCATGCACAAACTCAGCCTGCGTTGGATCGGAAGTATTTACAATTCCAATTGCATACATTTCGATGTTTGCTGCGTGAGCCTCTCGAATGACAACATCCAGTTTGACCGCTTCTCTCTTGTCCGCTTGGCCATCGGTGAGCACAATAGCTACTTTGCGCACTCCTGTTCGAGCACCTAAAAACCCTTCCTGGGTTGCCTTACGGATAGCAGTTCCTGTGTAAGTGCCTTCTCCCATGTACTGCATTTTTCTAATTGCTTGCTTAACATCCTGTTGAGTCATATGCTTGTTGAGGCCAAATTCTAGCTGAACTTCTAGACTGTACAGCACAAGGCCAATTCTGGTAGCATTTCTGCCTACAGTTACTCTGTCTACTAACGCAGTTACAAAATCTTTGATAATCTCAAAATTCTCTGGTCCCACGCTCTCAGAGCTGTCAATCACAAATACAAGCTCCATAGGAATTTCCTTACATTTAATACCACAACCTGCAAAGGAAAATTAAAAAAAACAAACAGATCACAATGACTACTGCATGTCCTTTTGGAAAGAAGGAAAAGTCTGCTTTTCATAAAACTTGTATCTGAAATAAAAAAAATCCTAAATACTTACCACATATCTCTTTAATTAATTTAATTATATCTTCTCTCTGGATATGAAAAAAATTTAAAATATTTTACTGTTTGTCCCTTTCAAGTGATGTATAAACTTGACATTATCAAAGTTCTTGTTTACTAACTGTAGAAAGATGAAGAGAAATATGTCAAATCATCAGGAATTTTAAATTCCTTGTCAGCATGAAATAGATGAGAATAAGCCTTTAAGTGGCTTCTTTCTATATTATTACTACCAGAGAACTCTTCCTGGAATAACTTACATAGGATTTCAACTGATAGTACTTTGTACTTTTTTGTTTATAATCACATTCTAACAGGTTTTAAACAATGAAACTTGCTTACTGTTAGGCCTTGTTCTCCCTTTGGTCCAGTTCTGCCCTGTAACAATGATCATTAATTAAGCTATGCAATTAGTAATACTGTAATTCAGAGTATGACTTCATCAGTACCATTAGTAAAATAATACTTAGCTAATAAGAACTTTTGCTAGAAGAAATAGTTTTCCTGCGATGCTAGCTTGTACCCACAATATCTGCAACCTTTTAAGGTGGGAAGGCTTTTGTGGGTAGTGGATGACCTCAAGTCTTCTGTTGAATCACTGATTTTCAGTTAACATACACTGAATAGCATGCAAATGCCAGAACAGAAGAGTACATTTTGTTTTCTAGCTTTTGGAAACCAGCAGGAATTACAAGTTTTCCTCCCTAAGTCCATTCATTAGCATTGACGGTAAGTCTGATCTACCACTGCTTGGCAGCCACGTAATAGGACTGCATAGTCCCAACTTCTTACAGCGTGACTGTTGGCTTTCACTGCCTTGAGAAGGAACCCATATCTGTGTTTTGAAATTGGGGTACTTAGCACAGAACTGTCATCTTTATACTTTTAAGTATCTCCATATTTTCAATTTCTTAAGCATTTCAGATTATGAATAGTTAAATAGCAAGAAAGACACACCAGCTTTAGTATTAAGCAGCTTAAGAAAACAGATGTGATAAAACTGAGTTACTCACAGGTTCTCCAGATAAACCAGGATCACCTGCACTGCCCTTTTCTCCTTTTTTCCCTTTTTCACCTGTTGCTCCTCGATCTCCCTTCGCAGTTGTGTAGATAAGCAAAGTGTAAGTCAATTTTTATTACAGATTATTTTTATTACACATTTATTTCTAGCTGCCTTTGTTGAATTCACCTTCTTCTTCTGACAAGAGTTAGAAATGTCCATTAGAGATCATTTAAATGAATTAGTACCTGTGAATTTTTGTGAATAATTTGTACTATTAAGTTTTTCTATTGAGAAAAATAGCTCAAGCAGTTTGAAAAATGAACCATCCCAAACAAGTATATGGAGACAGGGATGTTTCCTGGGATACTGCATGATGGAGGTGAATGTGTTTGAGGAAAATAAGATAACAGTAGGGAAACTGAGAAGAAGGGACTGGGTGGATTTGGATTGGGTGATGGAAACATTCTGACAAACCTTTTGGCCTAGAAAAGGTGTTCAGAATAGCAAACAAAGGAAAAAGTGCCTTTTTATTTTATTTCTGTTAGGCTGTGAGAGTTTGCATATTTTTTTATGAACTGATGCAATCACATCCAGAAACTGATTTCAACACACCTTTCTTTTAGTACTCCTGAAATTTTGCATACCTGTGGTTAAGTGAAAGACAACAACGATAAAAACAATATCTGTATTTCTTCTAATTGCACTAGAAGATAAGCCTCGGATGATACCAAGATATGCAATGCTACATTTACAGCAGAGATGCTGCTGTAAAACATCAAAAGGACCATGCAAAATGCTGAAGTTTTACTCATTCCTGATCCCCTTTTCAAAGAATTCACATCTTCAGTGAGAGCTGAGCAGACTGAGCATTTTCAGTATGTTGATTTGGGTCTCAGGCATTCTGATTTCGATATCATACCTTCTGTCCCAAAAGCCCTTCTCCAGGGGGGCCTCGTGGTCCTGGCATTCCTTGAATTCCTGGTTCCCCCTAATGATAATCCAGGTAGTGATGTTAACCCTTTGTAGTCATTCATTATGCATTGATTTTGTATGTTTAAGCAAAGTGTTTCAGTTGGATTTTAATAGCTATCTTGATACACCTGAGGCACTGTAATGGCTTGCTTATATTTCTCAAATACTTCAGTAGTATGTTTACTCTAAGATTATATTTGAAAATACTTGAAAACTGCTCGTTATCTAATTCTCCTGTTCCCTCTTAACAACCTACTTTGCTTCTTCTCATTCCGCCTTTCTTCTGTCTCTTGCATCTCTTTGTTTCATTTAAAAGTACAAAATAAGGGGAAAATGGGATATTGCACCCAAGTCCAGGATAAGGAATATTCTATCATAGGTGGTAATTCATGTAACTATTTCAAGGTATTTACATGGGCATGAGAGACTGAGAAAGAAGGAATGTTATTTTTCATTTTGGCTCACTCACTCTGGGAGTCTGTCTTTCTCTGAAAATTCCTCCTCCCTCAGTCCATACAGCCTTGGGCTTTTCCTTGTTAACAGCAGTAGATACAGAACAATTTATAGATTTTATATTTATTATATATATTTATTTAGAATTTATAGATCATATTAACTCACTGTTCAACCTCAGGCTCTCTTATCATATAAGAAACAATGTGAGATTTGTTTCTTAATTCCTAAATACTGTAATGGTCAGATTGAACACTCAGAGTCATCTTACCTTAATTCCTTGAACGCCTTCACCAGGAGGTCCCAAAGGGCCGGGCAGCCCTGGGCGTCCTGCAGCTCCCTAAAAAGAAACCCCGCATGTGTTAAATTCACTACTCATAATGAAAATGCAGAACATGTTGTACAGCAGCATAGTTTCCTGTCAGTCCTCTGCCACATTCAGTATCTTTTCAAAAGTAGGATAAGGTTAAGATTGCTCTGGCTGACTTTTTTTTTTTTTAATCTTTTATCATATTATTCAAATCCAGTTGATTCTTAAAAAAATAAAGTCACTCAGGACTTTACAGCCAGTGACCTTAAATCACCTTGCTGGCAGAGATGATTGTTGTACTGAAGGATGGATTGTGTTGGTGGGACACCGGACATTGAATTAAGATTTAAGACAGGTTTCTTATTTCCTAAATGCTATGCTATCATTCATCACTGCTAAGCTTACACAGTAAGACTTGTAGAGACACATAAGAATGCTGCACTGTAAATAATCTCTTGCTGCTAGTGTACAAGCTGTTTTTTAAAACAACTCTAGAGAAAAATATTACAGTTTTTCATAGTAAGTAATCAAAACATAGACAGTACAATATTGATTTTATACCTATATTGCTATTCTAGTATCCTTGTGTGAAACTCTCAGTTTCTTCCATTTGTAAGGATCATTCCTACAGTGAAACAGGTGGGATTAGTGCTTTCCCACTGCTTAGCCAAGCACCTAGCAACATGGGTGGAGAACAAAGCCATAATGTATCACACACAATGTGACGTTGCAAAAATCCTTACTTTTGTCGTGGTTTAGTTCTTTTACATTAATGTTCACATTCAGAAACAGTTCTTTTGTACGAATAGACTTCTGAAATTGAGCTTTAGAAACAAAAAAAATCCATTTTGTAAGGAAAATTGTTTATTTCCAGGCATTTATCATGGTGCATATTCTAATTATGTTTACATTAGAATATTATTGATTTACTTTGAGTGGGAAAAAAAAGGGGGAGGGGAAGAATAGCTCATCAGTTTGCCTGTAGCTTTAAAATAGGATAGGCACTGGTAAGTGCTTGCCAGACCAGTAATCCTAGGTCAGGACAAATGCTAGAAGTGTTTGCTACCAAATTGGAGCTACTGTCTGCAGGAGCTAAATATTTTGTTGCTGATCTTTGTGTGAGATTATCACCCTGTAATTCCTTTCCTGCAGTAGAAAAAAGGCCAGGGTTTAAGGCTGGTTAGCAGAAATGTTTCTGATCTTCGACAAAATGAAGACACTATTTCTTAGTTACCTGTTGGATTACTTGTTTCTAGTATAGTGGGATGACAAAATATGCAGTATAAAAATGTGTGATCATGCATACAGGATATGTATTTTTCTTTTCTAGAAAATAGAAGATAAAAGATGTAAGTGTTTAAATGGCTTACTTTTGGTCCTGGCAGACCTTCTCCCGGGGGACCTGGGAGACCAACTGGTCCTCTACTACCAGGAGCACCCTGAAAACATACGTTAAAAAATAATTAGTGAATACAAAGTTTGATTTGTCTCAAGAATTATCAGCATCTGCTGCACTCAATCAGGACAGGGCAAGGAAAATTGTTGAACAGATCACTGTAAATAAAAACAGTGCTAAACCGTGAATACTGCAGGCAGAATAAGAATATTGGGGTTTATCAGTGGCTAGCGATCTAAACATATCAAGGCATGCATGGTCAGTTATGCAGAGAGGCATTACAATTCCCATATCACAAAACAAGCTCCAGTTCCTGCAAGTCAACAAAGATCTTTTTGCTTTCCTGCCTGTCAGACTCTGCGTTCACATTGGCACATCTCTAGCATACTTTTCTTGTTAGTGCCTTCAGACAGTTAGCAGATTGATGAGGATGAAAGAAGATGTACATTCTTTTAAGAGACATTAGGCATGTTTAAATAGCTGCAGTCATCTATCAATTACCTGTATTCAAGTAAGCCTGGAATCAGCATCAAGACGAGTTCTGAACTGAAGCTTCAAGATCTACCTTTTATTTACTGATCTATGGGTAGGAACCATATGTGCATGGAATACACACATGCATTTACTTTTCTTGCAGTTAAGAATGGTACCTTAGGTCCTGGTAGTCCAACTCCCTCAGGGCCTTGCTCTCCAGGAAGCCCAGGAAGACCTGGCAAGCCCTGAAAGTTGTGTGCAGAGATAGAATATTAATTTTATTTCTAGCTGCATTGACTACATGCATTTGTTAACAACATGGCTTGTAGCTTGAATATGTTGACTCTTTGTGGGGTCACTGTGGTCTGTGGTTAAATTCCACTCGGATAAAGAAGTTGTGGCCAGAAGTTGTGTCAGTGGTGGTTGTACATGTGTTCTACCTCAAGCAAGAGACATGCATGTATCAGGAGTCTGATCCCGAGCGGTCGGTGCAAAAGCAATTATAAGATTGGATTGCACTGAAACGTCAAGTACTGTAAATCCTCAGCTTCAGATTTCTGCTTTGACGTTCATTAATTTTTACTCCTGATGTTTGTACGCATTTATATACTTGTCTTAGCACAAATAAATGCCAGTATGTAACCAAAGTCCCCTGACTGACCAGCATGAGAAAGCCAGGACTGGTGGAACAGACTATGTGGGGCCAGTACTGCATACATATGCTCTCTTTTTTTCTTTGTATCCTTTTTTGCAGATGTTTTTCCTGTCTACCTGTACAGACTTCTGGCTGTGAAGTCGGTCAGCTAGTCCTTGTGCAACCCTCAGCAGCCCAATGAATAGAACTGAGGACAAATTGCTCTTCTGACTCTGGACAGTAGTTGCTTTTTCAGTAGTTCTGGAAGATTGACAGGTCACCCAGAGTTCATACCTGTGTATGTGGACACAGCTATTCAGCTGAGCTATGTTCTTCTGTTTGGGCTTAGAATTCTGGGTGGTGGGTAGAAGACAGTAACCTACATTAAGATTGAAGGAACTGATTGAAACCTCAGTAATACTATAAAAAAAATTCTCCTATTTGAATATGTTGCTTTGTGTAATCAAGAGGAGTCAGGGACTTGTAAGATCTTGGACTAATACAGAGGAAGATTTCTTTTTTCCTTCCATGCTAAAATGCATTACCACAGTTGAATGGCCTAAAATACAAGCAAACCTTTCCTGGCAAGTCAGCCATGGAGGCTAATCACTGTGTTTTACCTATTTGTTCCCATTTCACATTAAAAAGAAACATCTGTAAACTTACAGGTGGACCAGGGTAACCATCTCCTTTCACCCCATAGGGCCCAGGGAGTCCTGGAAGGCCTCGGTCACCCTGACAAAAGCAGATGAGATGACTGCCAATGCAATTGCAAGCAGGAAATATTCCATGAGCATGAAATTTCTTTATCAGAGATACTGTAAGTTGATTTTCATCTATGCGTGTATATTACTGTAAATTATTGTTATTTAAATACCAGATTAAAACTGGAATATTTAATAGCACTGAGGATGTGAGACCTTTCACTTCTAAGTCAGTAATCTAAATCTTTTTTAGATCTGTCCACTGTTATTATGATTCACATCTAAGAAGGAATGGCATCAGTTGCATTATTTTCTTATAATTACTATTATTCTAGTTTTGAATGCACAAACTTATCCTGGCAGCCAAAAGCTGCCCTGAATTGCACCTAAATAGATGATATGGGTGGATGTTTGTCTCTGCAGCTGCCCAAAAATATGGGCAAGCATAACAATGCCAAGAAAGCGTCCATGTATAAATTTTATATAAAAAAAATGAAACTGTAGATGTTTCACTGCCAGATATCTGTGCCAAGCTGTACAGGGTAACAAAAGCACAAATACTGATCGCAAACAAAAAGGAACTTGTTAATGGAAAAATACTGAGAGCAGCCAAAATTCAGGAGGGCTTAAGATCAGTCAAAGGACAAGGGGCAGGGTCTATACTCAAGAATATTGTCAAATGCACCTGAGGAAAAGTTGAATCTAACTAAACACTGAGACAATACTATAAATGTGCTAGAGAGAAGTCCTTAGAGATTAGCTACTCTTTCATGTTCTTTCACTACTTAAGGAACCTCTTCTCACATGACTGCATTGGCTCATGTCCTGACATCTGTTTGGAACTTATGTATTACCTTGTGCCATACTTAGAATTGAAGCAGTTTATCTACAAATTGCTCAGAAAAGAGATGTGTTTAACAGATATGCTATTGTAACCACATAAATCATGCGTTCTCACTGTATTCACTCACTGTAATTTAAAAACAAGTTTTTTTTTTTCCTGGTTCTGTGCCATCTGAAAGCTTATGATTCATGGAGTCTGAGAGATTGACTGTCCATGGATCTGACTCTGCAAACCCTTATACTATACAGTGTAGTACAATATATACAGTAAGTGTTGTGTAACACCTTGCCACCCTCAGTGATAGGCTGTTGTTTCACTAAAATCTTGCATCGCTTTACAGTTCAATCAGAAATTAGTTCAATTCAGGAGCTACCTTTGCCCCAGGGAGCCCAAAACCTGGTTCTCCAATTGGTCCAGCAAGACCAGGTAGGCCAATGTCACCCTGCAATGAAGAAAACATGTACCCTAGTTGTGTATATTATTAAACACCAACTAGTGATTGTTTTTTTTTTTTAATTTTGCTATATATAAAATATATATAAATGCAGGTATTTAAGATGAACACTAAGAGCAGAAATAAAAGCATTTTGATAGTAGGTCTCTCAAAGAAAGACAAGAACATACACAGCCTACATATCAAGCTGGCAAATAGTTAATACCAGGCCATGGTGGTATCTAGAATGGATACAATCCATAACTCTATTGATAGGAAATCAGTTTTATGTAACCTCTTATGGCTGAAATAATTTACATAAATAGTAGCATGGCCTACTTGGTAGATTTCACACTGTGTTTAAAAGTAGTATCAAGTACTAGGATTAAGAAATGCTTGGAAGATGTTACCTTTGGTCCAGGAACAGCTCTTCCAGGAGGGCCTGGCATTCCAAGACGTCCTGGTACACCAGGCTCTCCCTGCAGTGAAGGAAGAAGAGTGAAAACAGTGCTGTTTTTTTTCCTCTGAAAGTAGCACAAGCATCTTTTGGAGAAAGTATTTGTGCATACTTCATTGAAATTGTTAGAAGTTCTATTGTTTTATTATTTTTAATATTTTATTTATATTCTATCTATTTTAAATTTATATTAAATGAAATCCAACCATTGAAGAACTGATAATCAGTATAGTTTTGATTTCTCAATGGAAATGATATTCCTCTCAGTCCCTGAATAAATATGTATTACTAGAAATCCTTTTCTTAGTATATTCTAGACTCAGCCCAGCACACCCGGCACTCAAAGCCTCCTGCCCAGCTGTGTAGCTATACAAGAAGAAAATATATTTCTGTCACAAGATTGTTTTTTTCCCCAAACAATCCTTTCAGTGTACTTTATTACCTCCTTATATCTTTTATCTTATGCTGAAATACTGTTATATGAATTAATAGCAAAGGACTTAAGAAACTGGAAGATAAACTTAGGATAGCCTCTCACTTTCAGTGAGAATTCAAACTACAAATCAGTGAAAGAATACCAGCCACGAGTCTGACCAGTGTAAGGGAAAATGAAGTTGTGGTCCATGTGTGTATGCCACACACTATTGTCTTTCAAATATTTCAGCATAGACTGCCACTATTAATAACTAACTTTTTCCAAGTCAATTCTTCCTTCTAAAGGAAGCAACACAGTGAATATGAAGTTTTTAAAGAATGCTTCTGGATGTTTGTAATGATTGTGGTATGTCTTCCTTAGGAAAACCTTAGCTGAACTTGAGGTTTTTTTGGTAGTTATTTTTTGAGAAGTTCATTTCACACACGTTATTTCTGAAATCTAAGATAAAGCACAGTTCTGGAGGACTGTTTTACACATAGTGTAATAATGAACATACTTTAGCTCCTGCAGGCCCAGGCACTCCTGTTGGTCCTGTTAATCCACGTATTCCTCTCTGACCTTGATCTCCCTACAGAAACAGAGAAGATGCATTGCACATACCAAAATATTGAGTGTTATCTGAAATTAATTGTAAATGTAAGTGAAACATGATGAAGTTCTATATTGCAGCTGGCGCGCATAGGCTCTTCCCATAGCTTCCATTGACAAGCCAGTTAATTCTGCTCAATAATTAAGTTTGGGATTTGTAAAGTTAAAATCAAATAGATTCCAACTGAAATTAAACTGAGTTACCTGTGAATATTACAAAAAAAGAAAATCCAAAACAAGTCTTAAAGATCATATATACCCTTGCAGCTCAAAAATTGAGTAATTATGTGAAAAAAAAGTATCGTTCAAGAGAACTAATCAAAACAGAAAAACATTTACTTGAAGGTACTTTTCTGCATTTAAAAAAGGCCACTACACTCTCTAACTTATCAGCTTATGGTTTCATTCAGAAAAAGCCAAGAATACATATTTCAAGTTTGTTAAGTGCAGAATGGCTTTAATCTTTATTAAACTGTAATAGTTATAACAAAAATGAGAGGACTATGAATTCAGTCACTTTGAAATGTTCAAACAGTCATTAATTTCATTGATACATGTATTTACTGGTGCATGACATCTGCATGTATTCCTTAAGTATTCTGAAAAGAGATGATTTTTCCTCCTGAGCTGTTTTTAGCATTTCTGGCTCTTTACAATTATAATACTTAATATGTTTATTTTCCTTCTGTGATATTTATTCTGTCTTGTCTAGTGTTTTGGACAATGACAATATTTCTCAGGATAAAAAATGCTGACATGAAAAACCAGGATTACTTCTCCATTTATTAATCAGTACAGAAGACCAGTGCAAGAGGCAAAACCTGGAGGGCCCTGCCAATTATTCTTACTAAGAAAAGCAGTAGACCCAACAAAGGTAAACCTACCTCTTTGTGAGACTTCTTGTAGCAAGCATTATAACAGATACTGAGCCAATGAACTGCTGTACTGTTACTTAGAAAAAAATTAATAAAATACTATCCAGAACACTATTTTCTTAACTTCACTATTTTGAAAGTTGTTGTTTCAGGCTGAAACAAACTCTACAGCTAGCCACTTCTACAAACAATTATTAGCCTACTTCTTGAGATTTTTTTTAATTACTTACATTGGACCAAAAAAGAAGAGATCTGGACAAACCTACTCCCAGAGCTTTAGTATGTTTCCTTTTAGAGTGATTCCTTTAGTAAAGTGTTCTTACCTTCTCCCCCTGTATTCCAATGCCTGGAACACCTTCAGGACCTCTAAGACCAGGTAATCCTGGTTCACCCTAGAATGAAAAAAAAATCAAAGCACTACTTCAGAGAACTACGCGTACAATAGTGGAAGATCAACTCTATAATTATAAGCTCATTAAAATCATGAACTCTTTAAAGTCATTGGGACAACTCTCACTGATTCAGTGGGCTCAGTATTTTTTTCCCATATTCAGAAGCAACTATTTTAAAACTCTGGGTGAAAATGCATAAAGTAGCATATTCCCTAATTAATGATGAACACTCTGAGTACATAATGTAAAAATTCATGGAGTTTTCCATTCATCAAAAAGCTACTAAATGTTGCCTGCAGCCATTTTAGTGGTCTTCTTCTAAGCAGGGAATTTGATGGGTTGAAAAAAAGCCAGCTGTAAGTAACAGCTACCAAAACCCCTAAAACTGAAAAAGTTTCTCTAGATAACATTTTTGAGGTTTTTTTTTAATGTGCTACTTTTCCCCTTGACCATGAAGATCCTCTGTTTTAGGTTTGGATATCAGAGTGAATAGTAAGAATGCATGAAGAGAAGCAGGTGGGCTGCAGAGAGAAATAAACCAACCTTTTGTCCAGGGGCTCCATCTTCTCCTGGAAGGCCAGGCAGACCTGCCAGTCCTGAAAGGCCTGGCTCACCCTGACATCAATAAAAGTAAGTCTCACTATTAAATTCAAATCCAAATCAAGTAAATCTATTTTTAAAAGACTACTAAACCATATATATTTATAGGAAGTTTTATGCATATGAACTCAAGTCTTGTAGTTCTTTCTTTATAATGACAGTTCCCATGTAATACAAAAAAGGAAAAAATCTGTTCAGTCTATTTCTAGAGTTATTTTTACATGCCTACAGAAAGGATACTTGGGAAGCACAAATTTTCAAACCCAAATGAATAAAGAAATGAATTAACCTATTAATAATATACCTTAGAACCAGGCTCTCCAATACCTCTTTCTCCTGGTACTCCAGTTTCTCCTGGCAAGCCTTGTTCACCCTTAAGAAATTAAGAGCTTTGTAACAAAAATACAAAGCAAATTCTTCATTCATTATATTTAAAGAAAAGATTAGTATGATACTACCGTTAGTATAATTTGTTAAACACTTGGTCACAAAGATTTAAGAATCTCAAGATCCCTGAGCACCTTTCAAGCTGTCACCAGAAAGTTGCTGGTGGAAATGATTAATGATGTAAATCCGTAGTTATACATCACCATGACTGTTTCCCACCAACAATTTAGCAGTATATCTGAGCTCCTCAAGCAGTTCATCTTCTCTTTCTTTGTGCCAGTAGTAAAACATGCCCCTGTGCAATCACTTCAGATGAAGGAGGCAATAATGCTCCAAAGTACTCTACCTGGTACAGACCTTAGACCCACTCTGCACCTTCAGTTCTTTATACTGTTCTTAAATAACCTGCAGGCATTCAGAACTTTATCTGATGCTTCTTTTCAGAAAATCACTCTAAATCTCCTTTACAAACACTTTAAGGTTGAACTCTTCTATTAACAGTTCTGGATTATGCAAATTAGTCAAGGATAGATTACTGAGTTTTCCTTCAGCAGTAGTAATCTCCATCTTATCTTGGACCATTCTTAACTCCTAGATACAGTAAACAAACAAAAATCGGTGAGAAAACAGGCAGCAGAATGAACAAGGCAGCTAATCTGTAAGCTATACATATATTTTTTTTCCCTCCTGGAAAATAAACACTGCACAGAGAATAAAAGATATTCTTGAAATGTTGATATTCTTTTATGTTGAGTGCAGTAACTTTTTGGAATTGATTTACTGCACCTGCCTACAACATGATGAAATTCCAAGACCAGATCAGACCTCTTGCTGTGGAAAAATATCAGAAAAAGAAGTCTACTGGCTGATATTTGGTACCTCAAAAGGTTTTGTGGCAAGCTAAGACAAAACAGAGCTATGCCATAGATTCATTAGGGCTTTTCAGTGGAATGGGAACTTCTGTACAGTTTAATAATGTTAGTAAAGAAAATAATTTCATGCAACTAAGTTAGATGTTGAGCCCATCAACAAGTATATAGATAGAGATATACCACTTCTTAGTCAGAGAGCACAAGAAAGACTTTTTACTTCATGAAATTCTCTAACCTTTGGTCCAGGTAGTCCCTGTCCTGGTAACCCTCTAGGGCCCGGAGGTCCTTTGGGGCCTTCCACTCCCTGAAAATATTACCTAATTACTAAAAATAAACTGTACTCTGTCATTAAACATTCAGCTGTAGAGTGAGGGGAAAGTGTAGTCCATACCTTCTCTCCTTCAATTCCAATTCCAGGTAACCCTATTGGTCCAGGTAAACCAGGTGGACCAAATTCACCCTGGCAAAGTGCAGTTCATTAGTTACATAAAAATACAGAAACAATCAGGCACAGGACAGCTCCCATGACAATCACATTGACTTCTTAAATTAGCAAAGCTGAGGATGTGACCTTATATCTTACATATACGCACTTATTCCCTCCTGATTCCCCCTCCTGATTCTGTTGCTGCTAACAACTGATAGTCTTTTTCCCCCCCATTCTAAACCTTAACTTTTGCAGAGAATCAGTTTTGTTAACATTTCCATTTTAATATGAAGATACATTTAAAAAGGTCAAGAGAATTTACTGAGCATAAATTTGTCCACAAAATACCTTGTCTAGGGTGTTCTAGGGTCTTTTTTTGAGTGACTTGCCTCACTGCACTCTTTGTAGTGAATATCAAGGCTGTATTGCATAGATTTATTGGCACTTTACTAATCCTTTGGTGTATGTTCTACTCACCTTTTCACCTTTTATGCTGATGCCTGGAAGTCCACGAGGGCCTTTTGGTCCATCAAAACCACGCTCTCCCTGCATGAAAAAATAATATGTTAGCTATAGAAAAACACAGCTGTTCTCTCTGAAGTAATTAGAAACACTGTTTACTATGCCATCTCAAATCAAAATGAAAAGGACTAGAAGGTAGTTCCTTGTTTTCTAGGATACCAAAGAGATTTTCTTTTCAAATGAGCTTGCTCTGCTGTTTGAAATTATTGATGAAAGAGCTGAACAAGCTTTTTTAAAAAAATTATTTAAATCTTTTTACTCACTTTGACTGTTCTGGGTCCTGTCCTGCTTACCTTCAAATCAATGGCAAAGCCACAGGTAATTTGAATGTCAGCAGGACTGAGTTCTGAGTCTAAATTGATTCTTTTAATTTCTAATGGATTATTCTCATTCAAGTGTAGCAGCAAGAATATAGCTTTAGGAATTTTTCCAGAATAAAGACCAGACCAAGTTGCATTATCATAGAATTGTCCTTTTAAACGTTCATTTACAGCAGTTGTTGGGAAAACGTAGATTAATAAGAAAAAATACAGTAATTTCTTGTATTGCTGTTAATACAACATGTAGAGACAGATTGTTAGCTTGTGCAAATAGCCTCAGAATCACCCAAGGCAATGAACTTATGCCCCAGATGGGCTTTTTCTCCCCCTTTCAACCAGTTTCAACCTTTTTACTTTTGACTGAAAAAACATCACGTGAACTTTTGCTTAAAGGAACATTCCTTAACCTGATGGTTTGGAACACTTGCTTATATTTCTCATTTCTGTATTGAGTTTATATTTCTCAACTGTATTGAGTTTCTAGCAAAAACATTCTGCTGAAAGAAAGCAACTGTACAGTTTGCTTTAAAGTAAGAAATCACCTGCTTAAAATGCATTTTTAAACTGTAGATCTGACTTGGCAGCCATAAATAGAATTAGAGATACACATATAGACTCTGTTTAGACATGCTTGTCTTCAGGTCAGATTTGGCAGTCAAAACTGTGTTTTTTTTCCAGAAAAAGTGTTCTAGTAATACTGGCAGAATTCCCCTTTGGCTAATTTATCCTGCTTATCTCAAGTGCTCAATAGTTTCAGTAAGATTATGCATTATTCTGTAATTATTCCTGCTGCACACATTGTTGCTGTGCACTCTTTGTTAGTTGCACTATTTCTTCCCACATGAATTGATATTTCAGCAGCAATGCAGTGATTTCTAAATATACTTTATACATTTATTTAAATTTAATATTAATTAAACTTAATAATAATAGTATAAATTTAATATTTAAATTATGTTTTCACAGATAAAATCTGTTAAGTGAAAATAAGCCGTCAACAATGAGGCTAGACAATTTATATAATTCATCATAAAATAAGTACTGCATATTTTAAGAGATACTAGCAGCAGTCAAATTTTAACCCAGCTAAGTACAGTATTGTGCGCAAAACAAAAATGGTAAGATTCTTAGTAAAGGAGCAATTGATGCCTGCATTTATGAAACCAATTTGTTATAATTTTCCCAACCAAAATTGATTCGGTAGATGAATAAAAATGAGTGGACATACAGCACAGATGTACAGGAGAAAGGAACTCCTTGCTTTATAGGGTTGAGGCTGTATCTCATAACACTTAAGTCTATGTTAAAATGTAACAACTCACCGAATGTAAGAAGCCCACCAGAAGGCTTTTGTACAATGTAGTGAAGTTTAGAATAATTTTTTTTTACTACAATAGTAAAGTGAACACTCAACCAGTGCATTTCCCAGGGAAACAGTTGAGTAATACTTCTTCAAACAGAATTTCTTAAGTCAAAACCACATAGAAGGACTTGAAGTGTCTGTTTCACAACAGCCATGCCACTTTTAACCAAACGTCAAAGTGACAGCCAAGACTGAGAGCTGATTTTCAGCAGACAGCAAAAGGAACTCACAGTGTATCTAGCGTCCATCCATGTAAGTGCAACTACTACTGTCATTACCTTCCACTGTATCTAAAAAATAGCAACAGCAGTTTTCTTTCCCCACAAACTGAATCCAGCCATTTGTTAAAACACATTAGCCAGTGGCTAATTTGTATTGCTAATTGGTATTCATTGAGCTTAGTAGCATGTTGTTAGTGACAGCAAGGGTCCCTGTATAAGGATGTAGAAAAAAAAGCAACCAAAAAGTAAAATTTTTTATCTAAGGAATCACTTTCATTAATTCACATAAATTATATTAATTCATGTAAAGTCACATACTAGAAGCTCTTTTACAATTATAGCTTAGGTTCTGCAAATAAAGTTTCAGGGGAATTAAATATCCCCTTGGACCTCTAAAGCTGATATCTCTGCCTAGATATTTTGTTTGGACCAACTGAATTCTGATATTTTAATTGAAGCCATATTTTATTATTAATTTAAAGGCTAACTTATCAGGTTCTCTTGTCTGCTGTGAACTTGTTTTGGCATGTACTCATGTAATGATGATGCTCTGTTCCTAGAACATTTCAACTACCTCAACAGTACCTTTGCTCCTGGAAGCCCTTCTCCTGGTAAACCTCGTTCTCCTTGTACACCTTGTGGTCCTTGAGGGCCCTGTTAACATAATATAAAATGGTCTAAAATGTGTTAATTAGGCAAATCAACAGCAGCACATTCTATGTCATTGTAGGCTATAAGCATGTCTTTAGATGTTTGTACGTAGTTATAACCTGTTAAAAATAAGATAGTAATATGATATTCACAACAAATCAGTGATGACCATTTTGGCTTGCAGCAATAACAAGGCAGACAATATTACTTTTCTAGTTACTTATTAATCACAAGTATGTATACTAATTCCTTTCCCTTATATTTCTAAACTTTATACTCTCTAAACTTTAGTTTCCAAATTGTTACTAATCCTTATTAATGTATCAGTATAATCACGAGAGAAGGAGAACTGCACTGAAGTCCATGCAGAATGAAACTGAGGAAAACTTATCAATACAGATATTTAATGGCAATCAATGAAAAGAACAATAGCATGCTTTTTCTCTTTCTGAAAGCAGATCTCATAGAAACACAAGGGGCAAGTAAGACAACCAAACTTCTTTATTAAATGCAGTTCAAAACCTGCATATATTCCACCTGTTTCACAATGCTTTCCTGCATCTGTTTTGCTTTTCTGTTTTACTCTGAGATTGCACATACATCACAGAATGGCAGTAGGTTAGGCTTAGTGTACTCTGTAGTAAACAGGCTTGAAAATAGTTCTGTATGCAGCTTTAGAATTACATCTTGTTTTAAGGCAAAACTGCATGGCATTCAACCATAAAAAGAACACTCTTTTGTGACAAGCATATTTGCAAATAAGTTTTCTTAAAAACGTGAACTTTAAAAAACAGTTTCTTATCACATTAATACAGATGTCATAGCTAACAAAGGTGCACATCGCAGGCTCCTGTTCTCCCACAGAGCAGCTCTTTTCTCTGTACTGTCATTGAAAAGAGTCAGAAAGATGTAAGACATGGATTTTAATCTCTCAGAACAGATTTATTAAAATATTTGTCTGGTTTTGCATAAGGTGCTATTTTTCATAGTTTGGAGACCAAGATAATTAGAAAAGTCAAGGAATTGGAAACATTACAGTTCACTGAGGAAACTGAAAGTCAGACAAAATACTATGTATGATAGAGGGAACTAGTTGAAGGAAGAAGAGTATCATTTCAAACATATATCTCTTAAATTATGAAAGCACCAAGAAGTCTTCCTTTCTCTCTCACTTCCCCCTCTCCAAATAAGAAACAGACATACCAGAACTCCTGGCTCACCAACTCCAGGCGGGCCAACTGGACCTGGTCTTCCTGTCAAGCCAGTGTCACCCTTCAAATAAAGATATTTTGAAAATGCCCTATTTAGTTATTTATATGTGTGGCACATAAATACTCATCACATATTCTGTACTTGCAATATTTGGTGTGGTTGAATACAGGAGTGGCAGAGGAGATCTGAATATCCTCAGACTTGCACAGCCCAACAGACACTGAACTTGTGCATTTCACTACATTAGAGGACAGACTCATTCTACTTTTACAGTGCTATGAAAAATATTACTCAAGGGCTTGAAGTTTCTCATGTACCATACAGTATATTATCTCAGCTGTCTCAGCCCTTGTTCTTAGCCTATAATACAAGTAATATGGAAGGCACATGCTTGTACCTTTGGGCCTGGCAGTCCTATTCCAGTCTCTCCAGGCAAGCCAGGTGGTCCAGGGAGGCCTCTTTCACCCTTCCAAAAGAACGGAAAAAATAAACAGTGCTGCATAAAAGTTAGAGTCTAAGGAAATTGGTTTAACTCTGTTGTAAAAGAACAGATTTTGAAGTTTGTTTTTTGTATATCATGAATTTCAACCAATTGGTATTATCTTACACATTACTTCATCTTCTTCACTGTTCAAAATTCCCTTTATTAAGAGCATAGATATTTTCCGTACAAAGTGATACTAGCCAGAAATGGACAAATATTTTGTTTCATGTGCAATAAAATAGGTTTCATTCACATCTAGCTGGTACACAATTAACTGTTGGCCAGTAGGTACTCTAAACACAGTACAAAAGGAGACAGTAAAAGAGATAAAGTAGAGGTAAAGCTAAGTAACACAAAAATAGGTGCATTCTGCATTATCAGATAATGTGATACTTAATTTTAAAACAAAGAATGGCATTTGTTTACCAGTTTTTCTCCACAACATTCTTTTTCAGTAGCTGGAGAATCCATCAGTCTTGACTGATTTATTAAGTTTTTTTTATGAGAAGCAGAGCGTGTCTGTAATATCTTAAAGTTAAAATGGACCCAGTAATTGTGTGTAATATTCAGTGATATCTGTGTTCCTGTTAAATTAGAATGACAGATATCACATCACAGAGTACACCAAGCAAATGTTAATGATTTAGTAGATTTTTATCATATGGTTTTAAGACAAATGGAAAAAATGTTTGTTGCTTACAGAGTGGAGTAGATCTTGTAATAAGCATTGGGTGATTTCTGTGGCCCACCTCCAGAAGGCCCAATGCAAGACTGTGTCCTGAGTTGTATTAATCCTAGTGACTTTCAGATATCTTTTGCTGAATATCAGTAAACAGGACTAGTAACTCTCAACTACTGAATTATTTTTGAGAGTGTATAGCTTCAAGAAGAGTTTGTATTAGAGATCCCGAACAGAATTCCATAAGTTATACTCCAGTTATAAATTGAAAACTGAACAAATGTGATACTACACTGCTACTACATTTTATTCCGTGGTGCTGCTATATTTTGTCTGTCTATGACAACAAGAAGAACTTGATTTGGACCTGAACACATTATAAAGAGCAAATATCTTTCTTAGTAACCTCTTAGAACACAAAGAGTATATGACCTACTAGCAACATCACATTCAATTGCTCTCTACAAAAATGGTAGGCGCTGTATTGATACATTTTAATATCAATAAAGGAGAGAAATAAATACAATTCTTGCCTTTGACCCTGGCAGGCCTTCAGGCCCCTGATCTCCAGATTGTCCTTGTGGGCCCTATTAAAACAGGTGCACTTTAATGAGCTTTTTTAAGGTTTCAGAATGATGGAATTGTGAAAAAAATATTTAATTTGCTATAGCCTATATGAAAATACAAGATATGAACATTTCAGAACAGAATTTATGCTTTCTGGTGCATGCATGTATTCAGCTACTCTAAGCATTGAGGAGATACTTTAGTTGTCTCTTTATTTCAATATAATAAAAGGTAATCTATAGCCAAATCTACTGAAGCAACTATTATGAGCTAAATTTCTTTGTCTTCAAGTTACAATACTAGGAGGAAAAGAGAATAAAGTGTTTCTACATACTTCTGTGAGATAGTTTAATAAACACCATGAATGGTAAATGAGTGATTTTAATTTTCATGGAGCCACATTCACTGTGATCTTTGAGATCGAGTTTATTGTGAAAGTAATTTAGTTGTCTAGAGTGCTCCTCCAAATTCTTGTTTATGTTGCTGTTTAAGACAATTTTGGATGCCTTAAACTCAAGTGGCTCAAGAATTCCATGAAAGTTGTGTCATGGTATTATTTCAGAGCTTGGGATCCTAGGTAACAAAGCCTTTTTGTTCTTATAGCTTCTTAGTGGTTTTTTTTTTTTAAATGTTTATTTGTTTATTTTACCTGCAGTCCTCTTGTACCTTTAAGACCAACTGGACCTTCAGGACCCTGAAAGAAAAGAGGGGGAAAAAAGGACACATGTAATTAAGTTTGATCAAAATAACTTATGCAACTTTGTTAAGGTATCTGATTCAGATACCTTATCACTAAAATTGAAAAAAAAAAATCAGAAGCTCAGAAGTACTAAATATTTTTTTTAAATGGACTGCAGTAATCAGAATTCAGAGGAAGAATTACACCCCAAATATTACACACCAAATATTAAAGAATAATGTTGGAGTTACAAATCTTGGTTTATTTTTCACTTCTCACTCCCTCCAAATACTACTTTTATCTCTGAATACTGACTTCTCCTGCCCATTAAAGTCAATTAGAATTTTACCGCAGTTACAGCAAGCTCAGGCTTAGGCCTTAAGAGTTATCTCAGTGAAATACAGAAAGAAACAAGAAAATTACTGGAAGTAGTATCCTGGCTCACTTCAGTTTTAAGAGCTGAAGTTTTTAGATTTCTTTAACTTCAAAATTAACATTTGCCTTACATCTATCATTATGGCTGTTCAGGGAACTGTAGCTTACCTACATTTTAACTGCTTCCTGAAAGCCTAAAAATTTCACAACCACTTACTCTATCTCCTTTTATCCCTGGGACTCCACATTCACCTCTTTCACCCTTAAAAAAGAACAACAATGAATATTTATGATACATATTGAATATACCATCCTGAACAGTCAGCAAAGTATGCTTAGAAAGAGTACTGTAGTGAGATAGCAAAGAAGCAGACAGAAAAAGAATACTCATCCATATCCAAAGATTTAGACTCACAATGAAAAAAGCCCCACAAAAGAAGAATCACTAGAAAGACATCCTTCCCCCATGGCAGTCAGCCCTTAAATGGGGTCTTAGAGTGGTGGAGGCAGTCTCCACCCCTTCTGGTCATACAGCTGAATTGCCTTCACCTGTGCTCCCATGGCTGATCCAGTTCTTGCCTCAGGTGATCAATCAGTGGTTCAGGCCACCACTCAATTGTTCCCATATACATCCTTGCACATTGAGTGCTTTAGGTAAAAGTGATCAAAATGTTATTATCTTCATGACATATGATAGCAATTATACTGTAACAGAAGGGAAACATGCTCAGTGAGAGCTTATGCAACATCTGGTAAGGAGATGTTATATGGGAACTGTTGATCACGGCCTGAACCTCTGATTGACCACCTGAGGCAAGCAAGGAGTCAGCCATGGGAACACAGGTGAAGGTAATTCAGCTGTGCTACCAGAAGTGATGGAGCCTGGCTCCACCTCTCCTAGATCCCATTTAAGTGCTGACTGCCTCTGAGGAAGGCTTTCTTCATGAAGGTTGCTCCTTGTAGAGTTTATTGCAAGCTTATGTTATTGGTGAGCATTTTCCATTTATTATCTTTCCATTGCTGTAATTTTACTTAGCTTAACTTCTGTATGCTTACTGAGTATAAACCCCTGTGCACCTATTGATTGTATAGATGTCACTGTTTATCACTAGTATTTATTAGAATTATAGTAATGAGCATAATTAAGAGTAGCCTCAATTTCTGATATGTATTTGCAATCTTCTACTGAAAATAGTACCTTTTCTCCTTTGTACCCAGATTTTCCCTGGGAAAAGAAAAAAGTAAAGTAGCTTTTAAGGATACGTGCCCAAGTGAAGCTATTAGTAGTTTGCAGTCTATAAAAACATAGTGATTCAGCTTCTCTTGAAAGATTATGGGTGATCTGGTAAATGTTACCATATGATTGTAGACACTCTACTTATTGGTCATGATAGATGTTTTTGCATGCATGAACAAATCTTATAAAGATATCACTTAAGTCTCTGGTTTTGATTATATAAAAGTTGATCAACTGAAACTCATATTTCTATCATAGTGAGAAGCATCCTAAAACAGGAAAGCAAGAAAAAAGTCATGAAATAATAAATATATACTGATTAAATAAGAGTAAACAAAACAGAGTAACTCATGCGAGTAAATTCATAGTCAAAGACATTGGAACCTGTGTTTGCCAAATGAAAACTAAAACAGATCGTTAAAGGTGTAGGTAAAGCTTCAATTTCTGTAATGTTCTTAGATTATTATATCAAAGTTTTCTTCATTTCTAGGATTCCCATGTATTATTACATGCTATTTTTCTAGCTCACTCTTATAAGAAGAATTATTCACTTTCTTTTAGTAATCATAGTGTTTTCAGGTCTTCTAGTGTTAACGAATCATTAACTAGTAAGGCAGAACCTTTTCCTATTCTAAGGTTTTTTTTTATGTGTTATTTTTTGTCTTGAAGTACATTAATACTGCTCACTGGAGAAAAAGAAGGTTTTTATTATTATTATTATTATTTTTACCTCTATTCCATCTCGTCCTGGAATTCCTGGAAGGCCTGGTTCCCCCTATGGATAATCCAAAATCAGGATCAGTGAGAAGAGGAGAAGATAATATTTTCTGGGCAAGCTGAGTAGCTGTCTCAGTGGTACAGGAAGCATACCGGCTCCCTCTTTTTGCACTCTGGTAGCTTTATGTTAGTTATAAGATTTAATTGCTTTAAAGGATCTTAGTCATTACTACAGCAAAAAGGAGTATGCTGAGTTTTAAAAAAAGTCATAGTGCTCATGTATTTTCCATCTATTAAGATAGTCTTTCTGTATTAACGGGGTAACATATATTTTTCTGAAATCTGAAAAATAAGACCACCTTTGCTCCTTTCAGGCCTGGAGTTCCATCATCCCCAGTGCGACCCTTTTTGCCCTGAAAAGCAAGAAAATAAAGTTCTTAAGTTATTAACATAACTTTATTTGACAACATATAGACAACGTATTTTTTTATATTTAGGTTATTTGCTTCTTGTATATTTATTTTTAAAATTATCTCTACCGAATTTCTTAAAGTGTAAAGACTTGCTGAATAGATAGCCAATTTTCTCCTTTATCTTTGTTGTAAATGAAATTTGATTCTCCTCTGAACACAGATAATATGCTTTTCTAGCTACTTAAGTTGTTAGGTGGGTATATAGTTTTCTTCTGATCCCTGCATGATTTTTTGAACTTGGATTTTCCAACTAAAGACAAAATAATAACTAAATAAGACTACTATTTGTGCATTACTGACTACATTTTCAATTGAAGTGTGCTGTACAGTGCAGGATAAAACAAGTGTGTATTTCTGTTTATGCAGGTCAAAAGAGTAAGAATGGACAGATCTCCATGGTTCTGCTTTAAGCTCTTTCACTGTCTCTCCATTTTGGGTAAGGAATATGAATTGCTATGGTGCCTTAGTTTAATATTAGGGATACTTTATCAGACTGTCCAACTTAAAGGTACTTTTTGAAACATAAACCCTTTTGAAAGCAATATTGTCTATTTTACCCTCCTCATTAGTCTCAACTGGCTGTTCCTATTATTTCAGCCTCTTGTTCTCTCTTGCTTTCAGAGACTATTTTAGTTATTAATGGTTTTGAGTTGGGTCTATTTAGCTCCACCAGATCTAGTTTTCTGATTGTAACAGGTGAATTATTGTTCTACTTGGGAAGATTGCCCCTTCCTGCCTTTTAAACTTCTCTAACTAATCAGGAGGGTCTCACCAGGACACACTGTACTTTTTTCAGAGAGAGCATTTCATCTCAATGAAGTCTCTCTGCTTGTTTCTGATTGTTGTGACACTGCCATGCAATGGATCTATGGATGACTGCATACTCAAGCTTTAACTTTTTTATTTTTTTAGGATATGGGTTCAGATACTTTCCTAAAAGATACCAACAATAAAATAAATCTTGATTTTATACTGTGAATCAGTTATTCAACAATAGGAAAATGAGAAATGACAACTACTTACAGCAGGGCCAGGAAGACCCCTCTCTCCCTTCTCACATTTACATACAGTAGCCTGGGGACACTATGAATAAAAAAGGTAAATTCAGATCAGTATGTTTTAGTAAACAGAGAAAGCATGTTAATTCATGAGTGGCTACTGTGAACACACCAACAATGATCAGAAAGTTGTTATATTTAAATGCTTTTCAGAAATCTTTTGGTTGACAGTTTACAAATCATCAAATGTGGCCTTTATACTCATCCCAAAATCTGTATCATTCCTACTCCTTAGATTTCATCTTGATAATGGCTTTACCTCCAAATGCCTCACAAGGTCAGTTTATTTGCATGCTGAGTGTCTGTGATTAGTGATCTGTTTTGACAACTAGTCTGTGTAGATATGTCCTAGACAATGGAGTAAGAAAATGTATCATTTTTTTCTTTAATGCACTCCTACTATGTATGTAGGATAGATCATAGTCTATCTCTAGCTTGGATTTGTACACAAAAGACATTACTGCTATATGCTTTTATTTGGTTAAGTGTTCATTACAGTAGTTTGTAATCTTCATTTTCTTTCATTTATATAGTCATGTGTTCTATTCAGACATCACTGTGGTACACAGTTATGAGATTCTTTGGATCTTTCTGAGACTTCAAAATTGTTACTTAATACAGAATTCGTACAACTTGTGAGCTTATTTTAGGAGGAATAGTGTTTTTATTTTTGGTTGTATTATTTATGACACCATCACTCAGCCTGACAGCATCTGCAAATGAAATGTTGAAGCATCATTGTATGAATATCCCAATTATTAGTAATGTGTCCTCCAATGATAACCTTTTGTTACCTCTTTGACACAGAAAGCTATTAAGGGCTAGAACTGCAACACATTTGACTCACTGTCATATTTTCTTATCCACTGAGTCTGGATGTTTGGATGACTTTCTGAGATAAATCAGCTCATTAACCTCATGCACTGTTATTTTTCAAATACAAGAATAAAGAGAAAAAGCAAATAAAAAGTAAATTAAAGCTCTGTTGTGAACATACAAAATCACTTAGTTGTACTTGAGGGCAATCCTACTGGAGTTGATATATTACCAAATAATTATGCTATTGGTTTTGCTGAGTTTTATGTTCACACACAACAGTAAAAGTCTATGGGAATACATTAAGCAGGAATGCTGTGTGGGGGGAAAAATAACTTACTTGTTCCTCGGACAGATATTTCTGCAAAAACAAATATTGGAAACAACATTAGAAACTTAATGTCATAATCCGCTCAAGAATACCAACAGATGTAAAAAAAAAAAAAAAAATTATTTCAGCAGCTATGTAAAAAATTAAGCAATTAACATATTAAGCAGAATTAAACTTCAATTAATGAGAAATGTATTAGCAATTTCTCCATTCTTAAAAAAAAAAAGTAACTTCAGCAATTTCATTTCTATTACGGGTGGTTAACTGCACCAATCACTGACTCCTTGTCAGCCCAACTTGATACAATTACAATGGTAAATAGATCTAAACCAATGGAGTTAGCTAGGTAGATGAGACGACACAGGGACTATACCGCTGTATTTTGAAGTGCTGAATAGTAGCAGCCCCCTAGTATGAATGAATGATGCATATTCTGTGTTTGAGAAAATCAGATGTCTTTCTGATGTGTACTTAACAGTATGCATATAGAATGAGAACAGTAACACCTTAGAAAAGATTTAACTTGAAGTTTATTTCTCTTTGGTAGTCATCATCAAATTAGCTCTGATAAAAATAACTTTGTAAGAGGTCATCTTGGGCCTAATTCAGTTGAGGCTTCAATATTTTGACAGACAGGACCTGAACAATGTGGAGAAAAAAGAATACTGTGCTTTGGCACAGTGGTTTTATTAAAAAGGGTACGTGAACCCGTAAGTTGGCCTCTTTAAACTGTAAAAAGTACAGATTTCTTTAATATCACAAGCATTCCAAATTCTTGGGAATGTTTTTTCACTTACATTTATCTAAATGTTTGCAAACACTTGTGTACGTACCATTTCTGTGAGAACCTTCTCCACAGTTCCTTTCTCCTGGAGGTTGGAAACGAATCTGGATGCTGGGACACTGGCTAGGAGCCGGAGCTTGGCGGCATTGCTAACCTCTTCAGCCACCCTGGTCATTCCCATTGCAAACAATACAATCCCTTGGTTTTTAGCATCAGCTGTAGCTGCAAAAATATCTGGGTTTCTTGGATGGTCAACTCCATCAGTGAAGAGTACAGCTAGTTTCAAACTACCTGCAGTCCCTTCAGTCATGTAGAGTTGTGTAAGGTTAGTAATAGCGTAAGTTGTGTAGGTACCGTGTCCTATGTATGTGATAGGAGCAATGTGGGATTTGAATGCTTCAGGACCTTTCCAGTCATGAAAAGTTTGCTCTGTGGAAACAGTGCTGCTGTACTGAAGTAAGGCCATCCTCCAGCTGAGGGTCCGTCCAGAACTAAGCTGCAGATCTTTCATTCGGTCTACCACTTCCAAAACAAATTTTTTTTGCTGTTCATGATTATAATGCTTAGCACTTTCAGAGCTGTCCAGTAAAAAAGCAATCTCCAGAATGCAGTCTTCATCTAGGATAGACAAGTAGGTGAGTGGAGGGTCTTAATAATAATCTCATTCTATCTTTACCCTTATATGTATCTTTTAGCTTTGAACTTGGGAGTTAAATCATGGAATTTTTGGAAAACGTCTGAAATCACAAGTATGAAACTCTTGTGAATGTAGAACACAAAGAGGTTGAGAAATTTGCTCCAGTGCAGATACCCCAGGAAATAAACTGAAAGTGAGGTAATGTCATGGAATGAGGAATGTTGCTGTGAAATTTACACACATGTTCTGTCTTCATGCTGGTTACCAAAATGGGGGCTGGAAAGATGAGAGTCATCAACAGGAAAATGAGTGTTTTTTTTACCAGAATGAGACACTGGTATGTGACTTAATAGAGTTGTTTTATGTCACTTAATTGACTCTTATATCTAGTGACATAAAATTCTGAAAGCAGGCTCTGCACTGGAGAGTAATAATTTTCTGAACTACTGAAGGTTTTACTTCTACATAAATACATAGACTACTATTTTTTTAAGTGACAATAGCAGGCTACCCACCATATTAAAACAAATAAAACAAAATCAAAAAAGATGCAAGTAATCTCCTTTTATAAAATACAAAAGGAGAGGAGAGAGAAAGGAGTAAAAAGATTGAAGTGCAAAAATATAGCATGCTAAAATGTAAAACAAGAGGGACTATAAATAGCATCTTAGAGAGAAGCTAGCCATGTAGATCTGAGGAAAAGAATCAAGAAAAAAGTTTTAAAATAAGTCACCTTGATCACTTGGGCTAGGATATTTTTCTACAGTATTTGACAGGATGTGTTTAATTGCGGGTCTTCTCAGTCCATATCTTTTTTCTTCACTGAGATCTTCTGCTAAAAATTCATATTGTTCAAGCATCCACAAAAGCCACCAGAATCTGAAGAACATAATTTATTTGGTTTCTGTTTCCTAAACACAAATAAGAAGACAGTAATGTAGTACAGCAGTACAGGGACAATAAAATGGTCAGTTTTGTTTTGATAAGTTGCTTAACAGGATGTATTTTCAAGTCCCTAAAAACAAGTTGGTTTTATCTTCTTTAGGTAAGAGCTTTTACAAGAAATGTAATGAATAATAAACAGAAACATATTACAGAGGTTTTCAGGTATAGTGCATATAGTTATTGCACTTGACATACTGGAGACAGGCATTCCACAAGCATACTTCATCTCTCTCTTGCTTCCTTGTAGTGTTTGTACAACCAACACTTCTTAGAAACCTTAATGTTGGCTGCGCCCACATGGGTGTATAGTGAATTCCAAGTTAAATTCACAGAAATGTTTCTTAAAACCTGCTTTGCCCAGAGCTGGCACACAAATACAGTGAGACCAAGTTTTCCCCCATTCTCTCCAGTCAGGAACCCTCTATACTGAGGGTCACCATGCTGAGACAATGCTACTGTCTTTAGTTGTCTTACAGAGCAACAGTCATCTCTGGGGCTGCTGCCCCAGCATGCGCATACCTGCTGTACAAGCCTTGGGATTTGGGCACAGAGTGCTCTGCTACCTATAAACAGGACTTTTCTCTTCTGCAGGGGACTTGTTTGTCCTGGATTCACAGGTATACCTAGAATTCACAGACTGCTTAGGGCTGTTAAGTCAGTCCTGCCCTGCTGCCATCTCCCTGCAAGCTCTTCCCAGCTAGGTACAGCATGTAGCAAAAGGGCAGCTCAGTGGCAAGAATAAACCTGCCAGGGTATGATCATCTGAGAGAAGTCCCTAACACAGCCAGGGCTTTTCAGGATTTATGGTGTCCTTACCTTGATGCTCCGAAGCGTGGGGCTCTGCAGATGCACAGGGTGCTGCCCTGGATGTTCTGCCAGCTGCGTTGTCCTGCCTGTGTTGGATGCTCTGTGAAGAGAGGAGGGAGAAGTAGGGTTGCAAGCTCCTGTGAAAATTGATGTCAGGAGGGGCCAGTGGAGGCAAAGAGAAATGGGCAGAACAATAATCTTCACTCCCCTTTCTAAGCACCCACCCACTCTTCTCCTCCTCCCCAGGGTATGCACATGCATCAGGTTTACACCTCGCATGCTCCAGCACCCCTTCAGCCTTTAAAACATGCAAAAACTTCTTGTGCATACTCGCAAACTTATGGATGAGGAGTGCTCTCACTCCAGTGTATTTTCTTACCTACCAGCCTATGTCAGTTGCTGATGAGATTATCCAGCATGAGGAAATAAAAAAAGATAGAAAGCAGTGCAGTTGCTTCAGACTTCTCTGCCACATCTGTCCTTTCGAAAACTGTAGAAGAAACCAAGGATTCTGACACTCAGTGTGATGGCTTCAAAACCTAAGCTATGTGGCTGTGCTTCCTGAAGGCTCTCACTTTTTACCAGGAATAGGAGTTTGTCACCCAATTATTCAAATACCCCCAGAAAGCTTTTACAATACAAACAAATTTATCAAACAAGTAGCTCTTTCACATATAATATTTTTTTTCCTTGTGAACTCATAATCTTCCACTTGCATGCACACAAAGGCTACTTGATTCTAACCACTGCCCTCTCCTTCAGAGTCCACCAGTTCAGCCCATTTTCTGTATGACAGTCACAAGCAAGGAGTCTGAGGGGATTTCCCTTGTTTATACTGACAATTTTAGATTTTGGTTAAAGCAAGAAATGAAAAGACAATTTTTTGCCCTTTAGGGAATACAAATAATATAGTGTTTAACTGAAATAGATGTAATAAATCTCACATAGCTCCTAAATCTTACCGAGAAAAAATCTAATTCTAGCAAGAAAAAGCATGTTAACTATGGTTGGGATTGTGTGACTCCCATAAGCATAACATTGTCATTCTTTCATTTTCACTGCTAATTTTTACCTCAAAACATAACTGGTAAATAATTTCTAGATTGTATAACTATTCTACTTGTATGTTTTGTAGCAAGTTCTTGGCTTCAGGATGTTTCCTTTTATTAATGAATAATGTTTAACCTGAGGACTTTTTTTTTTTTTTTTTTGTCCAGGTGCAACTTCAAAAGCTTATTGGGGCCTCCGCATTTTACAGCTGGTTGTGTAGGATGCATGGTATGAGTCTGGCAGAATTCCAGGTATGTGACATATCATACAGTACGTTTCTAGACTTGCAGTCTTCTGAAATTGAATGTTCTCAATACATGCAGTATTCTTACGATGACATTTTATCAAAACCTAAGTGATGCAAATGTAAAATATGTATGCATATTTTACAATGCAATATGCAATTATCAATGCAGTATGTATTGCATTGATGCAATTGAGACAACTCTTAAAAATGAACAGTAGGCTTTTTTGCCTCATTTACAACAAACTTTACCAAGTTTAATGTTTACCAGTCTAGCTGTTTCATGCCATTACAACATAAATATTTTTAAAATAGAATAAATGTCTTAAAAGCTATGATTAGGAACCATAAAAGGGAAACCTAAGTAATATTATGCCCTTTTTTTTGTTTGTTTGTTTCCATTACCACTGTATAGGTGATAGAAGCAGATAGAACATAATTCCTTTTTACCTCTGCTCTCACTGAAGCATTTTCTCTCGAAGAGCTTGACATGATGCTTCTGAAATGTGTTCCATTTTTTTACCATCTCAGTGTGAATAACATACATATCTTGTCTGCTGTGAACTGTTAAAAATCTGCATGTTTCACACCACCTTCTAGTCTTTCATGGCCTCAAGACAGTCTTGCCCATTTGACCTGCCTGGATCATGCTGTAGTAGTATTCCAGGAGTATTTATTTCATTTCACTATACCTGTAAGTACATGACCACTATGCTACCTAACTTTAACTAGTAAAATAATGACAGCATGCCATTTACGATATTTTGAATTCTGATATTAAACATCAGTGTTACAAAGAATGTGGTTCACAGTCCCTTAACTTGCATCACTAGTGTGAATTTTAAGAAAAATAGTTGAAACATTCAAATAATCAGTTAATGGAAAAAGAACTAAAACCAACTTCACTGAAGGTTGTATCTGAAGAAAGATAAAATGGAAATCTGTATTTAGTCTCCTAACTGCCCAAGATGTAAGCTGAGGACATTGTCTTGATAAATCAACTTGTAGTTGTGGCTGCAGTTTTTAGATATTTTTCATTTGGACATACATTTGTGACAAAAGCTGATTGTTCTATATGAAAAATTGTGTTGTAATGGCATAGCCTTATAAAAACCTATCAGGAAATCCTGGCTGATTGAAGGTAGTGGCAGAACTATTGATTCCAGAAGAGGCAGGATTTATCTTTGCTATGTGGTACAAATCTTGAGCATAAAGTGAGCAAGACAGCTGTATTGTGTTTTCATCTGGATTCACTGCCACAGAAAATGCTGTAAGAAAGGTTTCTGATGCCAAAGAATTAATCTTTGTGCAGCTTCCAACAAATTCTAGTGACTATTTGTGACAAGTGTGGTAAGCACAGCCGTCTCTTTTACAGATGGTACTTACCTGTTTCTCCATTTCCTCCTTTTTTAATACTCTACTGGAATTTTCAGATGGAGTCAGAAAACTTACTACTCGCTAATGAGACATAGAAGAGAGGGTGCTGTTTTCAGTATTTTCAAATTTTATCTCTATGTCGTACAGCCAAAAAGTCACTCTGGGCATAATCTACTTGTAATATCAATATGATAGTGTTTTGAATATTTTCCTTTCATTTTTAGTTTCCCTCTCTAAGACATATTTTCTGCCTTACAGCCTATATAAGTAAACTCATGTATGCTTGAGCAGTGCTTACCTTCAAGATCTGTGGCATTCAGCCTTACAAAGGAATGAAAGCATATCTATAAAACAGTACCAATACATTTTTAATGTATGAATGTTGACTGAACTTTTACTAATCCTGATCATTTAACTAGATAAAGAATACTCTTAAAATGGAAACAAAAGGAAAATCTTAAATATTTGATTTGCTGTTTTGGTACCAATGGCAAAGCTCTAAGGGAAGTAATTATTTTGAATTTGCTGTTGCATTTGTTACTTCTTGTAAAGTATACTTTGCTGGAGTGTTCCACCTGCCTAACACTCAGCAGCAGGCTGATAATGAACTGCATTGCTGAACTGCAGCAATACCCAGCTGTTACATTACTCCTTTCTAAATGCAGTCATTATACGTTTCAGGGTGGAAGCTCAGGTGGAGCTGTAATAGAAAGCAGGTGCTTCAATCTCACCCAGCGCATCGAGAAGACATCATCTGGCATTTGGAAAAAGAATTACTCAGCTGGAAAAATGCCTTGTAAGTTACAGCATGTTGCTGTACTTCGCACACAGTATTTTGAACTGAACACAATACAGATTTGGCCAGTGTTTTGAGTGCAAACCTGCATGTCAGAGTTGGCATTTGCAGGATTTTTGAAGCGTTTATGAAAGCATGCATTAGACCATCTGCGCACAGCGGTGCTCGTGTTGGCTGGCAGACCTCGGAGCTGTGCGCGCTCCCCGCGCCCTGGCGCTGCCCCGCTCCCCGCCGGCCTCGCGCCTTCCTGCCCCTCAGCTGTGCGCGAGAGCGGCTCACGGCTCTGGCTGCCGCTCAGCCCGACAGGCGGTAACTAGAAGGTTTAACATCAGAACCCAGCTGTCTCTTGTCGCCTAAGCTCGGTTTGAGTGCGGAGCTGACACAGCTGCGGGACCTGTACGTGGCTCAGCGGGAAGGCCTCCCAGGCTCCGGCCATTTAACCTGAGGAGAACGTTCATACGGGGGGGGAGACAAATGGTATGAGGGGTGAGATGGCTGATGGCTTTCTGAACCCTAGTAAGGATCTGAGTAAATCTGTTTGTGGCTTTGAGAACTGCTATAGGAATTGAAATGTTAATGATGGTGGGTTTTGTTTCAACAGTATTTTTGTTTCAGCGAGATTTTTATTTTTTAATTTTTATGTCTTTCATTTGTAGCTATGAAAGAATTGTGTTATGTAAGCTGTGTACTACTTAGTGCTGCGCACCAGAGAAGAAAAAACTGGCAAGGCTCTTTCCTATGATAAATGATGAATTCTCTTCCTTTAACAATGCATAAAAACATAAATGTTGGTTTAAGTGAAATTTGTAATGGGATATCATGGCTTCTCTGGTACTTAAGTTAAACCTTAATAATATATGCAAACACAACTAGATGAAAAAATTCTCAGCTTTCCATTTCATGGTAAGAAATCCAACATACTGAGAAATCTGAAGGTTAATATTGACTTCAGATACTCTGCTTGCCGCATGAACCATAGATATTTAAGGTCAACTATAGCCTCAGTAGTATTTACTTAACTCGAAGGCCTTACCTTCCAGTGAAACTCTGATGCTTTATCTCTGAAGTACTTTCTTAGACACTTTTTGTGCAAATAAGCAGAGCGGCACTCTGCAAGCTTTCTTTCCTCAGTTCAAGAGGTCTTGTTGGATACTAAAAGGAAAGAGTGGGATGCTCCCTGTTTCCAGAGCTGTTGAGAAATTACTTCTGGGGTAGTTAGTCTCTAGATTTTTTTAAAGCCTTTATTCTGTAGCACTATGCATGTGTACACAACAGCTGATGGTTAGACACTTTTAAGAAAACAAGTTTATATATTGTACAAGTTTTCAGATTATTTTTTTTTGAATGATATAGATTAATTGAAGATTTTCAGGTGGATTTCAGAGGAGAACGCTGATAATCTGAAATGGAATCTCAGTGTGGAATCCTATTTCCTCGGAAGCAGGTAGGCGTAACAGAGAATCAATTAGAACATATGGCCACTGGGGGTCAGTCTTAAGTCAAGCATGAATGATTGTGGGCCTTGCTGCAGTGGCATGGTTTGAGGTGTTTGGCTGAGCTAGTTGTTGATATCAGTGCTCAAACCTGCATACTTGTTTTCCAAAAACGTCAGGAGATTGAGCTGGTACACACATGTAAAAGCTCTATGATTGCAGTCAGTTTCTTTCAGAAATCAACCAAAATGTGTCAAAAGGTGGCTTTATTGTGTTGTTGTTCTATTGAATGCTGAGTTGGGGTGTTGTACTTTGCTTATGGATTGGAAAGATGTAAATTTCCTTCCTCCTTGACCTGTGGAACGCTATCATAAATCACTGCAGAGGTGGTGTTGGTCTGTAATGGAGAGTGGGCTACTGGATGCATCCCTGCATTGGACAAAAAGAGAGCAAGAAATATTTTGTGTCAATAGCATTTCCTTCTGGAATTACTGAAATATAGGTTTTGTTTAGCAAAGCCCAATTAGTATATTTGCTAACCGATGCATAATGGTTTTCTTTCTAGAGTTAATCTCAGATTAACCTTCGTCTTTCACTTCTAGAAATGGCTTGAAAAGCATAGGTTGTTCTATTGCATCCCAGAAAATAAAGTGGTTTTTGTTGTTGTTGCTTATTTAGGACACAGTTTCTGTACTCTCTCCACAAATGTATCCTTAATGGAGCTTTGTATATGCAGTAAATGTCTAAGGGTATGCTACATTTCCTTGTATTGTGCATATCTCTATTTGACAAATAAGGATGCTAAAAAAAAACAAACTATTACAGGAGACCTCAAAAAGTAGTACATGAGCTTTGCTAATCCCTGTTAGTGAATGGGGTCTGGATTACTGGTGATTCAGCTAAAATTAAAGTGTTTGTTCAAAATATTCTGTATTGTTATCATGGCTAAAGTAGATCTTGAATGATTTCAAAATATTAAGATTTTTAGAAAAGTATAATTTAAATTCTTAAGAAAGAATACATAAGAGTACTTTACTTTCAGAAGGTTTTCAAAATGAGCAAATTACAGTGTCATTTTTCCTGTTTTTAAGGAGATCCAAAGGTAGCCTAACTGCTTGCTCCTTCCCCCAGTTTGTTAAATTACCTGAATTTATTGCTTACACTTTCAGGAAGTTTTCTTGTCCTGGTTAAACCGCTTTTGAATAGCGATGTGATGATAGCAGCAAAGCTGATAGGACTGGGAAGGAATGTTCCTCACAGTTAAAATTAATGAACTTCTAAGTGCTGATTTCTTATATTGTTGATACTATATGTTAAACTGAGATAACTTTGAATACGTTCTGAGTATTAAAATGGTAAGGTACCTTCCATGGACAGCATCTCAAATCATCTTCATTGTATCTTTTACATTCTAGCTAGGCAGTTAATTATGTAGACATGTCAGCTGCAGATATATATCTTATAAACGATGGTGTTCTGGTTTTTTTTTTTAATTTTTATTTTTGTGGAGCTTATTTGATTACTGTGTGCTGATTTGTAGAAATTAGAGATGCTGGGAGGCTGTGGGACAAAACTGCCCCCAACAGTCTCGAAACTCACTTCCATAATTGAGTTAATGACATCCTCTCTGTGCCTGCGAAGCTGATGATGTTATGAGGTGATGCTTTTAGGCTGTAGGTGAGAGGCCTGGGAGAAGATGTGTGATGTAGTAAGGTTAGGTTGAAGAGAATAGTGGTATGTTTTCTGCATGCTTGTGAAGCCTGACCTAGATAAAGCAGTAGCCACTTACAGCACCTAGTGCTTGTGGTGTAGCATGAAGTGGTGGATTTTGGACTCTCTTACCCCAAGAACATCTTAGGTATATTAATTACAAACTGGGTTTGAAATTAACAGCAAGCAGCTGTTGCTGTGGGTTAAGGACCAGCTAAATCTTGGACTCATCCATAACTCTGTAACTGTAAGCTTCTGAGAAGCAAGCAGTGATTTGTCTTAGTTGCTCTTGCCATAGGCTTCTTGTATTCCTTTTCTTATGCTACTAGTTAGTTTTATTGACCTGGAGTAGAACTACTTGGAATTTCACGTACTCAGTGTGCTATTAGAAGGATTTAAAAATTAAAAAAAAGGCTGGGGGGATGGGGGGTAGAAACTGAAGTTGCCTAACTAGAAGTGTTGTTCCTGATTCTGATCATCATTATTATTATTACAAAGCATGCTGTTACATAGTTAGGATAGTTACTCTGCCAAATGAAAGCAAGAGGAATTTAGAGTTTGTACTGATTTTAATGATAGTTGGTGGTTGTTTTTTTTTTTTAAATATTGAGCACTTCTTTCTGACAGTCTTCACTGTATCGGCTATGTAGTCCATTTCAGCCCTGTCAATAATAGCTACTATCAAAAAGAAGATAAAGTCAAGAAGAAAGTTCTTTGTCAAAGACTGAGACATTAGGTGTATGGGATACGTGACTTTTAAATGCTTAGTCATTCATGCCATAGGCCTTTCTGAGTGGACTCTTGCTGTCCATGTCTGTTGTTCAGATCTGTTAAATGTCACCTGAGAGAGCAGGAAAAATTTCTTCTCCTCCCCTCCAGCCCTTTTAGCCATGGATGGCTGAAGTAAAGACCACTTCAAAGGCAAAGCATGGCTTTTATTTTCTTAGTGCACTACAGTGGCAGAAGGCAGTAGCCCTAATTTTCCCATTTCAGTTAAATGTTATGACTATGCCTGGTACTCTTCATACTTGTACGTATCAGGAACATCTCTTGTAAAAATGCTGGAATTGCAGTAGCTTAAAATTGGTGTTGTGGAAATAGGATCATTCCCCGTGCACATTAACTCCAAGGCAGAAAACACATGTGACTCAACATCCCTTATCTTCAGCTCTAACTCCTTTCAGGAGTGCTTAGATAAGATTAAAAGAAGCAGACTTCCTTCCAAACATCTCCTACTTTTTCACCTGAAGAAATTTGCTGAGAAAGGAGCAGAGTCAGCTGCCAGCATGTCACAATGCAGATTGAAATTCAAGGAAAACAGGGCTCATTTCTGCAAATGTGCATGTGAAACTGAGCTCTCTTTCTGATGTTGCAATCACATTGACAAAAAAAAAAGTTTCTATTAACTCCTTTTTGTCATTCATTTTCAGTGAAAAATAGTGTAGAACAAATATTAGCTCCAAAATCTAAAAGGATTCTGACAGGCAGTTTAAATAAACGAAAACTGAATTCAGTTAACTATTTGAGCTGCAAAGATAAGTAGTCTGAAAATGTAAATGTGACATTGCCCACAGGACTTTTTCTTTTATTTCCCCTGTATTTTCTTTTTTTATGTTAAGGAATCAGATCTCTTCTTTGTTTGGAAGATAGAGAAATGCAGACTTAAAGATGAAAATGACATTAAAACTAAGTTAAAAAGAAATATTCAATAAACTTATCAGATAAAGCCACTAAACAAAATAGTTAATGTAATCAAATCATTTTTAATTGTTTGTGTTAATTTTTGACTTCTCTGTTCTGAGTGTAAATTTCAAACCAAGGAGTGAGTTACACAACAAGTTGTAACAAGAGTGTGATGAAGGCCCTAAAAATACTATTTTGCACAGAGGACTGAATACAGTCTACTGTCAACTTGTCAACAAAAGGAAGGAAAGGAAAAAGGACTTTGAGTCCTATAGCCCCTCAAAATCTTCCTAGTATCTCGTAGGCTTCTCTGAGGCTAGTTTTCTGCCAGTGATTTGAAAGCAGTATTAAATAGTAGAATCCTCACTGGATTTTTCCTGTCCTAGAAATGTTTATGTGCTCTTTAGAGACTTAAAATTATTTAAAATGTAGAATTAGCTTTGGAATTTCTGAAAGCGATAGCTAGAACTGAACTAGATAGCAATTGGTGGAATAGAAAGAATGGGTTTATAATTATGTATATGTAGGTTACAAGAATCGGTTAATATATTACTGTGCTTTCCTGAGCAGGCGATGCAAACTTTAAATGCTATCTAGAATCAGTGCAAATCCATACATAAAAATCAAACTATTTGTACAGGTCTAGACTACTTAAAAATACTGGAAACACTGCTATTCAGTGCAGTTGTTATTTGACTGTTAGAGATAAAACAGCTATGATTAATTTTTCATGTTTATTTGATAGTAACACCCAGAGGTCCTATTAGGATTGAGATAATTTGATGGGCAGTGTAAAAAATATGATTAGGCGCCAAGATAGTAAGTTTTAATGAAAAATACTTCTTGAAATAACCTCGTGTCTATATTTAGGAAAAAAATGTAAGATGAGCAGAGATGGTAGCAAATTCTGTAGCCTGAATTAGGAAATTATTCATGGAAAGCTATCTTTCATTGCAAGAAGAAAAACCAGTCTTCTCCTTCCTTGAAGCATCTGATTGAGAACACATAATGCGATTGTCTCTCTTTGGGTATGGGTTAGATGTGATAGCAGCATTATTTTTAGATTGAAGACCTATTTGATATTCTAGAATATGGAAAACTCAGTATTCTTATCATTAACCATTAGCAGAATCTCAGGAAGAATGGACTTTGTGTAGCTTTTTCTTCAAATTTGACCTGATTATTATACTATTAAAGCCTAAAGGTCAAACTCAAATGGAAAGCTGCTCCCAAATCCTTTGTCTTTCACCGTCTTTAACTCGGAATGTGTGTGAGATGATGACAGGTGGCTTTAAAGTACCTTTTGCCCTTCCCTAATCCTGGTTTAGGGGGATTTAAACATCACAGACATACTAAGTAGTCAGCAAACTGTTCTATCTTGTACCTAGCTGTCCATGGATCACTAGGAGTTAGCAAAACACAGGAACTGTATTGTTTTAGCTTCATCTCTTTCTGGTGTGCGCTCTTGTTGTGGTCTGGAGTAGGATCTGCTCTGATGACCCTAGTCCATATTCAGTTTCTTTGAGGTTTTTATAGTGGTAAGTTAGTTCAAACCAGCAACTTCATAGTTGTTAATCTGATCTTTTATCTTGTACTCCAACTCGATCAATGTGTGAGTTTACATAAGAAGTATGTTGTACTATAAAAAGAGTAATAAAAACTGCTGCAGTTATTGATTACATTCTTTTTGTTTGTGGTACTGTTTGCTGTCTCTTGTAACCTTATCTTTAAAGAAGAAAATTAGTGTCTGCAAGGAGAAACAAAGAAAACAAGAAGGGGAGGGAGGAGAGGGAAAGGAAATAGCAATTTAAAAGAATGTGATCCATACTGGAATAACTGAGGATATGGCAGCAGAAATAGAGAAGAATGGGATATTCATTAAGAAGATGGTAAATGGTTCTTGGTGTTATAGCTCTACTAGTAACATTTGGTTTAAATATTCTTTCATCAAAAAGACCTTTGTGTAGAAATAGAAGAATGCTGACAATAAGAGGTTATATAATTTCTTAATTTATGTTTGTATTATTGATTTTAGTCAATGCTTCAGTAATTAAAATAATCTGATGATAATTGGAAAAGTTGGATGATAAAAAAAGCATGAGAAGTTTCATGTGTCTTGATTGTGTCATATATTTTATTGAGGCTCACTTACATGAATTAACAGATGAAAAAGCTTCTCTAAAGCTAATATGTTACAAGATGCATCAGACTTGACGAGGCCCAAGCAGGATGGAACCAACAGTGATTATTGGCAGTGAGATGCATAAAGGAATAGACATGACTAGTTCATATTACAAGGATGGTGACTGTGTTTATTGATGAGGATGTAAATGTTTGTCTGGAATTTTCACTAGGTATGCTGGAAAGAGAAAGATTGTATATTTCGGCTGGAAAATGCAGACATGAGTCAGCAAAGTTTTTTTTGTTATCATCATGTAGGATCATATAATCATGTCTGTAGGATGATGACAGCTTTTAAAATAACACCTTTACCTTTGATACATGATCTCTTGCTATTCATTATGTTCAAGAGGTAACAAGCCTTCAAGACTGTTCAGAAATAACAGCTAATAAAATTTCAGGATGCTGTCTGAGAAGTTGATGAATAAATTATTTACTGACTACAGTGAGTTTCTGCTTGCATCTGAAACAACTAGATATCTGGTTTCTAAAATCACTCTTGTTTTTTTTGTCTCCTTTTGAAAAATACTTTATTTCCTGCAGTTCATGGCTTTGGGGAGTTGGTCATTGCTGATTAATCTTAGCTGACTGCTGAACTTTGGAGCTTTCCCTTGTTGGTATAATAGAGCCAGAGTTTAATCTTATGTCCTCCCCCCGTTTTGTTTTTTTTTAATCCAGGAAAAAAAAACTTTTAACTGCAACTTGTGGAAAAAATCTGAATGCTGTGAGAATTGAAGACATTCTTAGCAGTGTGTTTCTGATCACCCATCAGTTTTTCACAGGTATATGGAAATGGTAATACATCAGAACTACAGAATCCTTTCTTTTTTATTACTGTGCAATAATTAACTGGTTATCCAGCTTCATAATTCAAAGGTCTAAGATTTGATGCTTGTGCTCTTACTTATTTCTGGAGTTTTGAGTACAACACTCATATATGAATAAAACATTACTTTCAGGTCAATATGAGGTTTCAGGCTCATAGCCTTCCAATTAATGAAACAACACTTCTTCTGTACCTAATCAGCCACAGAGGATTATGGGGACCTGGGGCATTTTCATTAGTATCTCTTAAAGTGCCTGACACAAAGTGATGTAGCTTCAGTTTTTCTGGGAAGTTGAAATGTTAAGCAGTCATTCCTAAGGAATGAAAGGAGGTTTTTAATGCTCAGGGGAATACAGCAAGAAACCTGCTATTTCTTTGAATGGCTGGTAGCTCTGACTTACAATGACATTTAAGGACAACTGTTTATCTTAAAACAAGCCAACCAACAAAAACAAAAAAGGATCTTCCATACTGCTGAAGACGACAGTAATTACAATGTATACATCACATAGCTTTGTTTGTAAACATTTTTTTTCTTCATACTCAAAGTACTGTTCCAGTAGGAATGTAAGCACGAGTAACACGAGTAAAGCTGTTCCAGTTTCTTGACTCTGCTCTTCACCATGTGATGTAGTGCAGCTGCACTAGAAAACTCAAGTGTTACAGATCCAAAATTTCTTAAGCTAACCACCAGAGGAGTAACTTAGTGGTTTTAAGATCATATTCTTAATAATGTTGATCAGTCTGTCTTCAAAACAGTAGGAGGTACCCTGTACTCTGATGGGTTCTTTGCAAGTCTCCTAATGAGGAAAAGATCTTAAATTCTGAAACTGTGGATTAGACAATAACAACTTCTATATGCAAGAATAGGTGCTGACAAGGAGGAATTCAGTTAGATACCTTGCAAAATACAAAACACACCATTGTGCTGTTCTTGATGGTAAGCTTTCACATCAATTTTCGTTCTGTAATGTGGCTATAAAAATAACATTGCATACTCTCTTCTGGTAGCTTAAGTGACTGTAGCTTCTCCAGACATAGAATTTGCCAGTTTCTCCTGGCTATTAAGGTACACTCTGAGATGTTCACATGAATGCTGAAGTCAGTTTGAGCGTTGTTCCTTACTAGCATTTGCCGCCTGCTCCTGCATTTGTGGAACTGCGCTGTAAAGCAGGCACAAGAGTGCCTCACTCTTGAGAACCTAAATAACTGCAGGGACAAAAGGGATGATGATTTGCAATGCTGCAGCTCAGAAGGATGATAGATAAATGAGGAACTGTGAACTTCTCAAGGCAGTCTCCTTGCTTACCAAAGTCTTTGCTCACAGAACTGTTCTGTATCTTGGTCCTGCAAACAAGTACCCCCAAGGAGAAGAGCAAGGTTTGTTTGTTTGTTTTAAATTATTGTAATCCTTTTTATCTTCTGCATTCATGAGTTCGGTCTCTTCTTGTCAAAGCAGTTTTGCAGGTTGGCTGAATCAGGTACTATTTTTAAAACAAGAGGCTTGGGTACAGTTATTTAGCAGTCAGCTAAGAATGGCTAAAAATGTAGCAATTATCTTGAATTAATGTTTACTTTGTCCATTTTATAGTACAAAAAATATACTGTAAATAACTTACAGCTCAATGGTTGGCATTGCAGGGCAGCTGTATTTTGGTCGTACACTGAATATCTTTGTTTTCAGAAAGATTCTTTCATAGGCCTATTGATGTCGTCTTTTTCAGTGAGCACAAAACTTGCTCACAGAATTCATGGAATAGAACTCTATTTTCTGTTTTTTATTAAGTAGGAAGTGTTTAATCTCTAGCTGTCTGAAATATGTATCAAAACTATAAAAGTTTGTCATCTACAATCTCCTGTACTGCTAAACCATGTTCTCTTTTGCTCGGTACTGTTTGTTTCTTCTTTGGTCCTTTTCTTTGGATGCCTTTGGGATCTCTGGAGCATTTGATACTGGCTATTGGAAAAACATCACACAGCAATTCTTAGCATGTGAGAAACCCGTTTTTGAAGTTCATCCTGAACATCCCCAAACTCTTTGATTAATAGGGATGTATGGCAAAGAAAATAGAGGTACTGTTGCCTATTTGGTAATTAAGTTTTGAAACCAGCTCTGTGGGAAATGACAGAAGTGATTTGTGAGATGTCCTAGCTTGGATATCTTGCTACATTAATGAACAGTAATCTTACCTCTTACTAGGTCTACTCTGTTGCCTATTCCATCATCATATCTGTGTTTACTTATACTGTTTGCTGAGGTGGATGTTATACAGTTTTGTCCTCTTTTGTACAACATTTTTATCTGAAAAGGCAACTTGATTTTTCTTTTGGATTTTTCTAGTTCTCATCTATAAAGTGCCTGAGATTCACCTAGTTTTACATCAGAAAATTGAGGCACAGAAAAGTACTGCTTAAACAAATCATTTGATTTTTGAGTATCTCAGGACATCAAGGACTCAGTTTCAGTGTACTTTGTATATGTTAAAAGCACAGCTCCCATCAGTTTTGTTTACAGTAGTGAGTACTTAGTGTTCTGCTGGATGGGCCCAGGTGTCTCAAACCAGAAATGAATGCTTCAGAAGCTGAAGTGACTTCTTATATAGTAAGCTGTTGCCTGGCAAAACTAGAGTAATGTTCTCTAGTGTGGTACTCTTCTTTCCTTTCTTGTTTCATTTGCTATATCTATTTACATGTATGTAATATATGGGACAGTATACTTCCTTCACTACTTTGTCTTCATCTATGGTTATACCTGCTGGTATATTGGATGAGGTAGCATCCTATGGAAAACAGCGTGAATGGGCTTCAGAAATGAAAATGCTTTAGCTCTTATTTTGACAGATGTACTATGCATTTCTCTCCTTCATGGAGTATGATGTTGAGGTGCATAACCTTGGAAGTGGATTGTATCATACAGGACACCTAAACTAACATGGGAAATACTAATATTTCTATATATCTACGCATGCCTATCCTTGTTTTGTGACTGTCTCCAGGGCTAAGGGACTTGCAATTTGAACCAAACAGTGCCAACCAAGGGGGGGGGGGGGGGGGGAAGGACAGGATTGGGAGTATTTAATCTTTCTATTTTTTCTTCCACATTTCAGGTAAAGAAACCCCCTAATCTCTGTACTGTTACTGTTAAAATCCTTCACAGGCCCAATGCAAAAAAGCAACAGAAGCAAACAGGGCTGTTTGGTTGTTGATGTTGTGAATGTCTTTGCAAGTCTCGTTTGTTCAGTGGCAGTTTTCAGAAAGATGCACAGTTTCCATGAGCTTCTTCCTGTTCCAGGGTGCAATAATTAAATTCCAGATTGATAGAAAAGTTGTAATGTGTTACTAACCAGGAGACCTTGAGAACTTCGCTCCACAGCACTGACTGCACTGAGCTGACTTAATGGGTTCTGTTCTGTCCTGATTCACAGCTCCTTGGTTGAATGTTATTTGTATTCATGTGGACTGTATATCCACCTTTGATCCAGTGTGTTTGTCTTCTGGAAATCTGTGCCTTAGTGATGAATATGCATTAGATGCCTGAGAACAATGTCAAGTAAGGCCCTCTTTTTATTATTTCAAACTTAGGTGGTTTATTTTTGCCTTTTAAAAAAAAGTTTTGAGAAGAATACCTCCCAGGCAAGTAAGTGCCATTATTTTAGGTATTGTGAAATGTGATGTAGCTTATATTAGAAACTTGGTGAACTCAAGGGCTGTTTTCTGCTGTTGTGTTAAATAAGCGTGACACTTCAAATTATAAAGCAGCAAAGATGGATGAAATCTGAACAATGAACTTGCTGCTGTTGGGTTGTTACGCTATCACCCGGGTAGAGATCTAGTCATTTTGAGTTTAGATATGTATGATTTTTCATACTGGTATGGTTAAACAAAAATAATGAAGTAGCTTATCGTACTAAAGGCCTGTGATTTCATGATGAAACTTACATGTGAAATTCAAAACACTGTTAGTGACAAAAAATGTTTTCTATTTGGAAAAACTTAGGTTTATTCAACGACAAATTGGCTACAAGATTACCAAATGCTAGTGACAATTACATTACCCAGTAAAGCACTGGATAATGCACAAGACAGATCCTGAGCCTCTGTAAACTGTCCTGAGAAGTTCAGAACAGACAAGAAATTTGCCTGACCTGCAGCTTCTTTGAGTGAATCTCTCCCCTCCTCCTTTAGCCATCAGATTTGTGTCTTTATCTAGTCATACATCAACCCTGATGTTTTTGTCTGTTTGTTAAGAACTGGATGAGCTTGGATACTGCAAATTAGAACTGAACTTTGGTCAGAAATCAGGCCTTTCAATTTTTAACTTCAGTGCTTAGCATGCACCTTTCATGTGTAAGCAACATGGCTGTTTGCTTTAAATTATAATGTTAAGAGCTTTTTCAATTGCTTGCTTACAGCACAAACTAGGCAAACAAACACTTCCCAAACTATATTTTGAATTAAACCCAGAATTCAGTAAATAACTGCATTGCTGGTGTTTTCTCCCTCTAACCTTCTAACAGATGTAATATGCATCTTTAACCTCAAATAAAGCTTTAAGAAACCCTAGATCTAGCTCAGTCAGAAAGTGTTCAACTGACAGTCAACAAGAAGCTAAGAGGAAGAGCTTCACTGTATCGGTTGGATGTAGTTGCAGGAAAGCCTGGATGTGTTTCATCTTGCAGCTCAGCTCTGCTGAAGTGCTGCTTGATGGTGTCTAGCAGAATAGTGTCCCTTTGTTGGGTGATTAGGTTAAGTGAGAGAAGAAGAATTTTTTTATTAAGTAAACTGAAAATAGCATGATCTTGTGCTGGCTCCTTAATGACTCATTCTTCTCCAGCAAAGTAACTGGGTAATTTCTGTTTGAGTGCTATGAAAATGGAGAGGAGAGCTGACCCACTATCTCAGAACGGGGCTTGCCCTCACTGTTTGTGGTGTCTCCATTCATTCCTGTTTGAGAATAGTTCTTTACCATTTCCCAGAGGGCGGAGGGAAAGGCAATGGAGGCAGGAGCATGCTTTGTGTGTGCCAGCTGTGTGAAACAGGTGCCTCTCAAACCTTGCATCCAGGCCACCCAAAGAAGCAGTGACCAAGGGTGCACGTAGCTCCCAGTCTGGGGTTGCAGCTCTCAGGCCCTGTCTGCACACTGCTGGGGTGTGAGCAGCTTTAAACCGTTCCCCTTTTAATTAAGAACAGTGTTGGTGTATTGCCTCTTCAGGTACCCATCTGTACTGAGCGGATCTGCCCGTGCCCCTTCAAGGATCCCTTCCGTCCCTCCCCGTCGGCGTTGTTGGGGGATTAAAGCGGCAGCGGCCCCATACACAAACGCAGCTGGTTCCGTTTGGTCAGCCTGAGCCTTGCTGTGAAACCACGACAAGAATTCCAGTAAGTTGGCAACACTGAAACACAAAGAAAACAACAATAGGAAAAGTCCTTCCGTGCAGAAAGGAATGTTTCAAGCGCTGTTCTCCTATGGTGAAAGGAGAGCGGGTGGGAGGGAGCAGGGAGATTTGAAGAGGGCAGGTCCCCTCCCCCGGCAGCTCTGGATCTTGTGATGGAGAGATCTTATCCTCTCTTTGTGATTCAGAGGTGCCAGGAAGCTAATTGAATATTCTGATCTGCCCCCTGTGTTTCTTGTGGCTTGACCCCGGTGCTGTGTCGTACCACTACACCAAACAGCCCCGAACCTGCATAAATCACAACCTCGCAAAAGCCCACACTCCACATCTTCCCCCCTTCCCCACCACCCCGCTTCCTTTTCTAGCCTGACAGATAGAAAACCTTAGGAAAGAGTTAGGAGGATTAGTGTCCTGCGGGATCTAGAGAAAAATCTCAGTCTGCCAATAAACAACAACGCGTTCCTTTAAAACTTCTGTAAGTGCGATGCAGGTCTCCCCACCCCAACCTGAAATTACAAGCAAAAAGAGGTGTTTGGTTTTGAATATCACTTTTCAAATATCACTTTAAATTCTGTTGCTATCAAGCACCCATTGTAATGAGTGTGATGTGAAACAAACAAGCGATATAGAGAATATCTAAGGGTGGTGTTGTTAGAATTCATCTGCCCAAGTATCCTGCAGGACAAACAGACCCATCTTCTTCCCACCATGCATATGCACAACAGTTTCTTTTTCACACACACATCTGTGTGAACACGAACAGAAAGGAACAGCTTGGCATATCTCAGTTTTCTATACTGAAGTCTACTTCTGACCAGCGTCAAACAAAATAATTCAACTTCAACTTAGTTGATCTATAACATTTCTGAACTCGTGTGGGAAGCATCCCAAGTGCGTGCCCTTTTCCCAGGCCCATGCTCTGTCCTGAAGCACCTGGGTGTCTGTATCTTTCCCTGTGCTCCTCTGTACTGCTCCAGCTTCATTTGTAGGTATGTGATTCCTGCAACAGCAGTGATAAAACACAAGCAGGTGCCTCATCTGTGCTGTAGGTATGACCAGAGGAAGGTGCCCAGCTGGTGTATCCAGCATTCTCAGCCAAAGTACTTTATCAACCTGATTATATCTCTTCAGAAAGAGCAGAAGTAACATTGTGCTTTGCCTTTTGCAGTACTAATGTGAGGAACGATAATAGCCAAATTATAAGCGTTATCCCTTGTGCTTGCTAACTGGGTATTTCCAAGTTGTCAGATACGCTTCCCTCGTTGGGAGCGTGCCGTTGGGACGCTAAAAGCGGGGACACTTGTTGCTTGCAGACGGACGGTGCCCTGTTCTGCCCCAACGCGCAGCGCTACGGGCTGGGGCACGGCGCCCGCTGCCCCGCGGAGGGAGGGGCGGGCAGTGCGGCCAGAGGGCCCGCTCCGCGCCTCATTCTCTCATGCTAGTTCCGGGGCCGCGGGGTATAAAGAGCTTTATGCAATGTCTGGAGGGTGGGAGTTTATAGAGAACGCGATGTCTCAACAGGGGAGCGCGCCTTTCTTCTGTAACTAGCGGGATAGGAAAAAGATCCCGAGAACTCTGTGCGGAGGGGCATCCGAAGCGGAGCGGCCGGCCCGGAGGGAGCTGGAGCATCCCAGCCCAGATGGGAACTCGGCAGCAGACGGGTGGAAGAGCAGCAACTGCCTGCAGAGTGCTGCTGTTGCTCGCTGCGTGCATCCTGCAGGGCAGTTGCCAAGGTAAGCGCTGCTCCGCTGCTCGGGCGGCTGCGAGGAGAGCCCAGCGCCGGCCGCCGGGGCAGCGGAGCCGGTGCGGGGTAGCAGGGAGTCGGCTGTCCCCAGGGCCGTGTGTTGGGAGTTCATTCTGCCTTAAAAGACCCTGCAACCCCCATCAGCTCTTCGCTTTCCCTTGTCTTGGTGCTAAGTAGTTATCCCGGGATGGCTTTTCTGCTTTGTACGAACTTTTCTCGGGCTGTGCGGCGCTGCTGGGCGCGGAGGGGCCGCTTCGGCCGTGCAGCACCGCGGTCCGCCCTCCGCGTGCCCGGGCACCCGTTCTGGCTCTGGGTGAGATGAAGCCCGACAGAACCTCGCAGAGCCTTCCTGGTTTGTTCTTTGCGGTCCCTGCTCCCTTCTCGCCAGCGAAGCGCGTTCTGCAGCACGGAGCGTCCCGTGCCCGGCAGCGCCTTCCGGAGCCGTGCCGAGCGCCGGTGCCGGCGGGCGGCCGGTCCCGCACGTAGCACGAGGCGGCCGTGCCTTGCAGCTCCTCGCGGGGGGCGGCCCCGCCGGTGCCGGTCACAGCTCGCGGCGGAGCGCCGCGGCCGGGCTTTGCCGTTGCTAGGCGACCGGCAGCATGTGACTGGGCGCGGGCCGGCGCTCGGGGCTGGCGGGACCGGGACGGACGCGCTTGCCCGGCTGCGGCGGCGCGAGGGGCCGCAGCTCGCCCCTGGGCCCGGCCGTGGGGCCGGGAGCCGCCGGCCGAGCGTGTTGGTGCGCTGCGTGTGCGCCCAAATGGTTAATCTGCTTGCCTTGCTCAACTCTTAGCTTAAGCTCCTTAGACAGAATCAAGCAAGTAATTATGCAGCAACTGCTGCTAGCAGTTCCCTCTTAGGAGCGGCGAAAGAGGAGATGGCCAATGTGCAGCAGGAGCCCTGCGAAGGCCCTGGCAGGGAGGTCACACTGGGCGGCCAGCTAATCCCGTGTGCTGTGCACGCTGTGTGCAATGGGGGCTGCGGCGCTGACCTCAAAGCGTGTTTTCTTGCTCGGCCACTTTTAGCCGCTTGGGACGTGTCCTGCAAAAGGTGTGATGGGGAGGAGGGTGCGCTCTGGAACGTGAATCCGCTGGCAGCAGAAACAGAGTATTCCTGATTCTTCCCCACAGCGCCTACTAAGGAAGTATAATAAATAATTGCATAAATGAGGCTGTCTAGTATCAGTGGAAGCAAAACTGATCTTAATAAAATGGCTGGGTGGCAATCCTGGCCGCAAGGTGATTGTTCTTGTAAAGTATTTGATATCCTTAAGCCGAGCTCCTTGAATCCTGAGATGTCAGATTCTGATTTAAAACAAAAACAAAACTAAAAAATTAAGAGAGGTTTGAAACGAAATTGAGGCTTAAAAAAAAATCGGGGAAAATTATGTTATCATGCCTAATCCTCTTCTCAAGGAAGAGATTAGCAATACCTGAGTGTTCCCAGTATGTGCTGGATGTTTCTAGAACAAGCTTCACCTGTGCACTTGCTCAGCTGATAATATCACAGTTCTCCCCCCAGTTTATTTAATTCTGGATTTACTAGACCTCAACATAGCACTTAATTGCTGAATAAAAATACCTCCCCTTACGCTGCTTGTCATGCAGCCCCTGGTTCTGTAGGCCTCTCTAGGCCTTGTTGCCCCTAAAGTAGCAAATGTTGCAGCTGGAATCTGAAAAACTAACAGACTAACTCCAAGAAGGAGGGTCATGGGACTGATGTTAATGTTTGTTTTGAGGAATCTGGAAGGCCTTCATGCTCATAGCCACAGACCCCAGACGCAAGATAGTTGTTGCACTCTCAGCAGCTTTGCAGAGGGCACTTGAGCTCACTAGGGCAACTTCTCAGGCAAACAATGAGTTCTTTCTGCATAGCATACCAGGTCTGTATGTTCATGCAGTGCTCCATGTACTGTCTGTTATTGACTTCACCTTATCTAATGTGGAAGACCTGCTGGACTTCTGTTGAGGGAAGGATTTAGTACCTGAAAGTGATTAGAGATTTTTGTGTTTCTGATGGTTCGGGGCCAGTGGAACTGTTTGCTTCTTCATAACATCATTCATATGTATGGAAATCACATATAAATCATTCATAAAAAATGATTTTTCTTTATTAAAAAAAAAAGAACCCTTCTCTCTAGATCTAAAATATTAAGAACATTCTTTCTAAACTTACTGTATTTATTAGCTGTGGAGCTCATATGTGTTTAATTAAACTTCCTTTTTTTTTTTTTTTTTTTTTTTAGTGTACCTTAGGTCTTGATGAATTATTTCAATACAGATGATGTAAATCACTAATTAAATATTTTAACTTTAGTGCTGTTTCTTGTCATCAATGCTTTTAAATTAGTGCATGTTGTGAAACAGTACCAACCTTTTTTTTTTCCAGAATTACACATACTTGCACCTGCACTGAAGCTTTGGCTTTGCTGTAATTTATTGCAAAGCACTAATTTGCTTTTGTAAGGCCAGACCTTCACTGCACTATGTTGTTTACAACATCTAAATTGGAGTTTGCTACTCAACACTCCCTCTTCTCTACGTCTGATGGATCTTTTTATTTCTTCAGCACTCCTTGTGTGTGGAAGACAGATTCACGCTGCTGTGCATCGTAGGAAATAAATGATTTCTTAACCAGGCTATATTTTCCTTGCAAGTAATCATAGTATTAGTGTAAACTTACAAATTCTTGGAAATGTAGCTGGAAACCTAAGTGTTCCTATTGGTGGTCTTCTTATGTGCATGCTAGTTTTTAAATTTTTTGTGTTCTATATTGAGCAAAGAGCCCAGAAGATCACAGCTAGGTTGACTTTCAAGATGTATTTTTGCTTCTTTTTTTCAATAATTCATAGTTTCCTGTCACTTTTAAAAGTTTACTGTTGTAATCAAGTCCAGAATATAATTTTTAAAAACTTTTTTTTTTATTTAAAAAGAAAACCAGTTACCTGTATACTGGGCATCTTGTCAAGGTGTGATTTGCACAGCTTTGCCATTACATTAAGTTTGTGCATCACATTTGATTTGCATCTTAAATGTCCAATGAGAAATTGTTGGTTTAAATACAGCTCAGACTTAAAATTTGTTGCTATTAAAAGATCTTCATTTGTCTATGGGGATGAAGACCTGTTTTTTAAGACCAAATCTATATGGTGTGATATCAATCACAAAGAATGGTTGCATGAAGTGAGGCCAGTGATGCATAGAATATGTATGGTAAATCCAAACAAGGAGGAGAATAGCTTGGAGAAACGTGCTTTTCCATCAAGTATTGTAAGAATTCAATCTTCGGATTAATAATGGAGTGCGTTTCAGACACTATCTTGATTCAGATCTGTTTGATGTCTGTATGATGATGAATAATGACATTGCTGTAGGTGACGGGCCAGAGCCAGTGCTGGTACACTGTTGTATGGCACAGTGTATATTTCTGTGACAGAACAGCTTGTCTGTGGGATTATGTCCCTGCCAAGACCCACTGTTAGAAGACCTTGAATGAGGCTTTCCTCAGGGACTAAGAATTTGGGAGTAACGATGAGGAGGAAAGGATGGCAAAGAAAACGACTGTGCCAATGCAAACTTTATGTACAGGTTAATAGGTATTGTAAATGATCTCTGGGTTGCAGCATTCTTCATATTCCTGCACTAGGGTTATTTTTTTGGTTTCTCTTGGTGATGTACTTGGAAAAAATCAGGAGCAAAGCTTGGTGTCTGACTAGTTCTGAACTTACCTTTTCCTAAGGGCTGAAAATTTGAATGAGTATCTTGATAAAACATACTGTAATCTTCTGGCATTTTAATTAATTAGTTGTAGTTCTGTGCTCTGTGACAGTTTTTTTTTTTGGTTTCTTTTTAAGGCTTTTTTTAATAAGTAGCCTTCTTTTAATACATATCTTGACTTTTCTTAATAATTTACTCTTTCTGTATACTGTTCAGCAAAGCATAGCAGGAATTTGCTAAGTAATCAGCTAAAGTGAAGAGTGGGTCAACCCCCAAAATTTTAGTTAAAAATTGAAGGCAGTAATAGGCTGACACCTGGTTAGATTTAGGTTCTATGCCAAATGCTAGAGTTACAGTAAATAATTAAGCTACAGAAGTTGAGGCGTAGAGGCAGAACATTTAAGGAGATTTTAGCTAAGATAAATGTATGATGCATGTGTTGCTTCAATTTCCCTGTAAGACAAACCAAAATCTTCTTTCATATATTGAGCTGATTGGAAATTTGAGCAATGAAATCCTACTTTAATCCAGATTTACTTTCCATGTGTTTTGCAGGAAATGAGCAAAGATTCATTTGGGGGAAGGGTAGAATGCAGTTTCATTAAAGCTTATTAATTTTCTTTTTGGCTTCCTGGATTGATATGAAATCAGTGAGTTTTTGGAGCTTTTCCCCCTTGGCGTCTTGCAGTGTTAGATTATTGTCATATTGAAGTACAGCGATGTTTGCTTATAACTTCTCAGTATTTAGTATGTAAACTGGGGGTTCATTTGTCAAGCCTTTTCTTACTTTATACTCATATTCTTAATTACGCAGTAATCAGACATTATAGCAGTTGGGGGTATTGGATTAAATACAATTCAGTCTTCCTACAAAACTTGTTCTATATGAGACCTTGTGAAAACATTTTGGATGGGCAGATACCATGACGCTTTGAATCTTCCTGTGCAGTCACATTTTTTTAAGAGTGTTTGTTTCTCCTATTTTAAAGTTTTGCTTAATAAGTAGTGAAGTCATATAGCACTTTGGATGTGAAGGTGTCATTGATGGAAAAACATAAAAGGTCTCTTCTAATTAATGATCTACAGATTGACATGTATATAAAGAGAAATTGATGTTTTTATGCTAGATTAGGTCACTGTGGTTAATTAGCTATGATAATCAGATAATTTGTTGGTGTGTTTTTTAATAATTTACACTGAGTGTGGCAAATAAAAGTTAACTTCTTTTCAAATTACTTTAAAGTGCTCCTGCATATAATTCAGTAACTGTACTTTGTTCATAAAATATCTTAAACAGTTTTAGATGAAGTCAAGCCAGTGCAGCTTCATTGATTTCGAGGAAAATAACCTGAGTTGTACTGATCTTCGAGATGGAAAAAAGGATTTAGGGAAGAGTAAACATCTCTTTTAATAGCTTATTATTGCTTGAGATCCACTTTGAAGTCTACTTTCTTATGGTAATGTTCTATTAACTGTTCTTTTTTTGTTTTGTTTTTTTGTTTTTTTGTTCCCTGAACTCAGCACATTTTTAGAACAGTTGAAGAAAATGAAGTTTAATGAGTAAGCATAGAAATGTTTAATGGAATGAGTTGCCTCTAGCAGGTTCTATAAGCTTTTACTGTTGGTTTGGAGCCTTTTAATGTTTTCTTTGTTTTGCAATGCTTGAAGTGGATTAGAGATCTAAGGATCACTGTTACAGAGTTTGCTGGGGATTAATAAAATGGCATAAAAGAGTTAACTGAAATGGTTCTTCCTTTATGCCCTGTTATATTTTAAGCTTTTAATATGAATAAATTGCCTTTGTTTTGCACTCAAGAAGTCAGATCTTCAGCAGAAGACACTGTAAATCAGCACTGTGTTTGTCCAGTTATTTTCTTATGCAAGCAGGTCATGATGCCACATCCTGTTGTCTAGAGTCCAAGAAAGGGTCCATTGCAACAGGGACTTCTGTGGCTGATGACTGCAGGCTTACGCTTTTGTAGAACAAGGTGAGGGATGGGGTTTTTAGTTAAGTTCTGTGGCATCTTTACTAAAAAACAAAGAAGTGTAGTACTTAAGATATCCCAGGAATTGCTATATATTCACATTTACAATCTAGGTGATGAGTTTCATCTTTGGAAACCACTGAGATATGCATACCGGGGGGGTTGGTTTAGTTTAGTTTGAAGGAGTATAGGGTTTGCAGAATTGAAGTGCCTGCATGGATAAATAGTCCTCCACAGGCCTGCCCAGAAGCAGGAAGATGGCTGCAAACTTTACATCAATCATCAGTAGTGGGATGCCCCACTTAGGAGTATCTAAGGCCCTCTCATACCATGTCACCTAGGGGTATGGTTTTACAGAGCTGATAAGCCAATTTAACAGCTACTGCTGCTGGGAGCAGAGACTGTTCTTCTCCCTCTTGCAATGACATGTTCCTGTGTTACTGCCTGTTTTCCTGCTTACTTTATGTTAGTACTTCTATCAGACCTCTCAGTGAGTGACTTTCATGTACAGATCTGATGGAAAACTAATCCAGGTCTGGTGAATTGGGTACTTTCTTGATGGCTTAGTGAATTAGGACAATGCAGAGAAAGGTCTGGTAGTCAGTAGAGACTGGAAAAGCAAGTGAACCTCAGCATTAAGAGGGAGAAGGAGTGGTTTTGGAAAGGGGAAAAAAGAGACCCTTTGTCTATGGTAGTGAGTCAGTGGGTTGGCTCAGTTGGCCACGCTATCACTGCTTAATGCTACTGTAAGGAAATTTAGGAAATGGTTGGCTAGCGTGCTAGTTAGGAGAATGGTCCCATCGGGCCTGTAATAGTTAGCATTGCTGGAAACTTTTGAAAAGTTGTCTAGTGTAAACAGATGGCTTGACTTGAATGGGACTGCTCACGTGTTCACTTTTGAGCAAGATTGTAGGGCTGTTCTAAACCTGCAGTACAATAAATGAGTTGGACGATAACCAAACACTTGGAACGCCGCAGCAATTTTATTGGTCTTCTAGCTGAATTAATAAACCTGATTTTTACTACTGAAAGATATAGCAGGTTTCTAAACCATTTCACTTGAAACAAGTGAACTGTTGTTGGTGTCTGAAACTAGCGACAGTTTGTGGTGTCTTCCATACCTGTACAAGAGCTGTTCTGTTAGCTTTGCAGTTTTTCTCTTCTGTGTATGAATGAAGTCAGCCACAGAGTGCACTTTAAAGCCTGATGACTCTCACCAGAAGTGAATTTAAGTTTCTAATATTCTGTAAATGTACCAAAATACTAAAATTCCTTTTGTTACCTCTGCGGTATGTGAAAGATATTTAATAGTGTAATTAAACTGAGCCTATTTAGTTAATAATCTGAGCCTTGACAAATTGCAGTTGGCTGAACCAAGAGGGAGAACTGAATAGTCTCAGACATGGCTCAATCATGCCGTCACCCTGCTGAGTGGGCTTGCCATCTGCCTCGCTGGGAGCTTTGCCTGAGCAAAGGATGCAGCAATGACAGCCAGGCTTTTTTGGCAAGTGCAATAGAAGTGGTGTTTCATGAGATTTGTATTGCAATTGCAGACAACTGAAAAAAAAAAAAAAAGCAAAAGAACAACAACAAAAAAGCAATTTAACAGTGAAAATATTGAAATGATATTATTAGTCTTCATTATTTTTACAGTTTTGAACTTTCAACCAGACAGCTGCAGAATGCTCTTTCAAATGATTTTCTTACAGTACAAATATTAAAAAAAACCCAAAACTTTAAAACTGATCTCAAAATCCTATAGAAATCTGGGCATCTCTTCAATTCATTTGAGGAAAAACTAAAAGACATAGTGAAATTTAGTGAAGTAATAACTAAGAGTGAAGTGAAAGCTCTGATCTTGTCAAAGTCCTTTATCCATACTAAGATCTTATTACCTGTTAGATAACAGATACTGTTCTTCCCTGTTTCTTGTTTTGTTTCCTGAATGTTTTAACAGTAAAGAGCTCTCTTTTTAGATGTGTAATACTTTCTAACTTGTTGGCCTACTCAACTTTTTTCATAGAATTGAGAATTCTCAGGCACTTGAATCCAAAGAAATTTCATGAGGTAGCAGAGGGGGAGAGAGGCACCCCCAGTTATTGCCCCACTGAGGGAAAATCTCAGCCATTGTATGTTCTTCATGGAGATGCTGACGTTTTGACCAGCAATGTACCTGGTATGGTTGGGGCCCTCTTCCTAGCATGCATTTGGGAAGACTGATGAGAGCTACTGCTATGAAGAAGGGATTATGATTTAAAGATCACAGTTGTGTATGCAAACTCAGAGGGCTTTAGCACTTCTCCTATGAAGAAAGGCTGAGAGAACTGAGATCGTTATGTCTTGTGAATAGGAGGCTCCAGGCAGACTTTAAATTGTCCTCCCAATACCTTTAGGGGGCCTATGGAAAAGCTGGAGAGGAGCCCTTCTTCAGAAGACTATAGTGAGAGGCCAAGGGGGAATGGCTTTAAACTAAAAGAGGGGTGATTTAGGTTAAATACTAGGAGGAAATTTGATACTCAGTGGGCAGTGAGGCCCTGGCACAACTGCCTGGAGGAGCTGTGGGTGCCCTGTCCATGGAGGTGCTCAAGGCCAGATTGGATGGGACCGTGGGCAGCCTGAGCGGGTGGGGGCAACCAGCCTGTAGTGGGGGGGGGGGGGGGGGGGGG